>VYZP01038655.1:0-29935 GCA_013400635.1 Hypocryptadius cinnamomeus | reverse complement strand
TGGCTGTGCTGCACATCCTGGATCTCACCAAGGGAATGGAGACCACTGGGATGTGGTGCAGACCTGCTGGATGTGTTTTGGGATATGTGATATGGGGTGCTGGTGATGGATCATGGATGTGTCCCGGGGAGCTGAAGGGAATACATAGTATGGACACACAGGTGGGATTGTGTGGGAGAGATGACAGTGTCCTGCTGCTCAGCTGGAGTTTGTATCCTGGAAGCAAAAGAAATCAGGGAATGCATGGAATTAGGGAATGTCTTTGGATTAGGGGTCTCCCAATATTATGTCTTAGGAGCAGTTTAGATATGGGGAAACCTGGATGGACAGAAGGAAGGAAGGAATGGGGGAACATGAGCATTCTTCTGCCATCCTGCTCTTGGCCAAATCCCAATACAATTCCCTGTGGGGAGTTTTTAACCCCTTACCCTCACTGGGATCGGGAAGAACCTCCTCTGATCCTGCCCTTCTGTCCTGCCTTAATCCACCCCTGTCAGTGGGGATGTTTGGGATCAAATAATCCATTTGACCCCACACCTTTTATTCCTGACACTTTGCCCTTTGACCCCTGCCCTGTCCCTGGAAAAGCCAGCATGGAAAGCAGCTGCTTCCCTCTGATCAATCCCAATGCAGGGGTCTCAATTTGGGGGATGTGCCAGCACAGCCATTGGGAAAATGGGAAAATCAGTGAAAAGGAACCTCTGAAAGGGAATTGTGGAAGACCTGGAATCTCCAGAAGGCAGAGGAGGGGGGGCCTGCCTGTCTCCCCTCTGTCAGCACACATTTAGCAGCCATCAGTTTTCTGATTTGGGAAGCATCCATGGTTTGGAAGTTCAGACAGACCCTCCCTCTCTTTGGCTTTGCCAGTTAAAAAACAGTGGGAATAGTGGTGAACACTCAGGAGCCCTAAAACCAGCTGGGAATGGCTTTGCTTGGGTCCCCTTGGGATGAGAGTGCTTGGGTCGGCTTCAGCTGCATGTCCCAGTCAGGAATATCCAGATGGAGAATCCAGGGGTGAGGCTGGGAGGAGGTTGGGGAATTCCTCTCGTGCCTCTGGGCTAAGGTAGTGCTCTGCTCCCACCGCCTGGTTTGTGTCTGGAGCAGGGCACGGCATTCCCGACTCCCTGGGGTGTAAGGAGTGAGTAGTTCCTCGTGGCTATCCCAGAATTACTCATGGAAACCTGGAATCACCCCCAGCTCTCATCCACATTAACTCCTCAGGTGATTGCAGGGGGAGAATGGTTTTATTCCAGAAAAAAAGGAGGGATACAAGTGAAGAATCCCTATATCCTGCTTCCCAGACTCTCCTGAGTTCTGCCACACTTCTTACTGTCAGTCTGTCCACCTCCCCTCCCGTTGCTCCAGTCCTTCTGGAGGTGGAAATGAGAAGTGGTTTGGTTCTGGGGGAAAAGTACTCCATAATTTTTAAGCCTGAGATCCAAGGCTGGGCTGAGCTCCCCCTTTATCTCATCCCTCATTCCTTAATTAAAAACAATGGGATTTGGGTGTTCTGCAGGATGAGAGGCAGCTCCTTCCCCCCCTTCCGAGGGCCCACCAGCCCAGGACTGGGCTTTATGGATGGTGAGGAAAACGGACTCACTGCAAAGGCCACATATTTCCCTGATTCCCATGGAAACCAGCCCATTAAGGAGATGTAGATTAAACCTTTCCAGCTGGTGTGTGTTCATGGAGCAGCCAGGACCCCTCCTCCTCCCTCCCTCTTCTCCTCCTCCAGACCTGTCCGTTTCCGCAGCAGCCAGAGCAGGTGGTTGTGATTTCAGCAGGAATTCGGGATACAAGGGTACAGCTGGTAGGGATATACATTGGGAATGCCACAAGGTGTGGGTCAGTCTGAGCTGCTACTCCCAGTGAGCCACATTGAAGGGATGCTCCAGGCTTTGGGCAGACTTTGGAACTTGAGGTCTCCATATTCATTCCCAGTTGAATGGGAGGAGCTGTAGAATGATGTGAGTTGGAAGGGACCTTATAAATCATCCGGTGATGATCCATGGGCAGGGACACCTTCCACTAGCCCAGGTCACTCCAAGCCCCGTCCAGCCTGGCATGGAACACTTCCAGGGATGGGATATCCAGTTTCTGTGGGAAATTCCTGTTCTCACCTGCCCCCTCTTCCCAGCCCGATGCTCACGTACCGCGTGGATGCCGACAAGGGCTTCAACTTCTCCGTGGGAGATGACGCCTTCGTGTGCCAGAAGAAGAACCACTTCCAGGTCACTGTGTACATCGGAATGCTCGGTGATCCCAAGTATGTGAAGACCCCTGAGGGCCTGAAACCCTTGGAATGCTTCTACCTGAAGCTGCATGGAGTGAAGGTAAGCAGGAGCTGAGGGACCATGGCGAATCCAGCTGGGAAAAGAGGGGTTGGGAGGTGGCTGGGAACAGGTAACAGCACCTCTTCATGTAGTAGAAGAATGTGTGGATTCACACAATGATGGAATGGGATAGATTGGAAAAGCCCGCTAGGATTATGGAATCCAGCCCTTCCCCCAGCACTGCCAAGGCCACCACTAATCCATGTCCCCAAGTGCCACGTCCATCTAGGAATGGTGACTCTACCACTCCCCCTGGGCAGCTTGTTTCAATGTCTGACCACCCTTTCCATGAAGGAATTTTCCCTGATATCCAATCTAAACATCCCCTGAAGCCATTGAAATACAAGTCCTAAGATGGGCTCAGTCTGGCTATCTTCAGGATTGCTTCCCACTCACCTTTGACTCTGGAGGGATAAAGGCACTTCGGGAAAATCCTTCCACCCTCAACTTTCTTGACACTTGGACAATGCCCACACTCAGGCTGGGTGTTTGAAGTTGGATGTACCCTGTCATGGAAGTGTGGGCAGAGAGCTGGGAGGGAGGAGGTGGGAAGGGGAAGGTCTCTGTGCTCTGTGCCACATTCCCAAATTGTCCTCTCCAGCTCGAGGCCTTGAACCAGTCCATCAACATCGAGCAGTCGCAGTCGGACCGCAGCAAACGGCCCTTCAACCCCGTCACGTGAGTATGTCCTTGTGGGAATGAGCATCCTGTGCTTCCAGGGAATAAGCAACAGCAGGAGAAGGTGGGGAAATGGTGGAGTTGGAGGTCTCCCACTCCACTGTGTGAGTGTTATACTCTCCAGTTTTCTCCTCTCTTTGTATTCCCAACCCTGCTCTGTGCCCAGGTCATAGACTGGTGGAGCAGGCCAGGAGATGGCTATTCCCAAAAAGCTCTCCTCTCCAGGTTGTGGCTCCAGTCTCTCCATACCTGGTTCCTCAGGGCATGGAGTATGTGTGGCAGGTCCCAAGATTGGACCAGTGTGCAGTTGGGAATGAGGGAAGAGTGTTGTTGTGTTCAAGGCCTCCAGGTGCAGGAAAACTGTGTACTTCCCACCTAAGGAAGGAAGAGATAGGAGAGGAGTGGGAAAAGATAGGCACTATTCCCAGATAGCCACCATCCTCACTCATTCCTTTGTTTTCCTTTCCTTCCAGGGTGAACCTCCCCCCAGAGCAGGTCACCAAGGTCACTGTGGGGCGGCTGCACTTCAGCGAGACCACGGCCAACAATATGAGGAAAAAAGGCAAACCCAACCCGGACCAGAGGTGAGGGAGAACACAGGGGCCTCCTCCAGAACATCCTGAGAATCCTGTGGATCTGCCTGTCCCTGGATTGGGCAGAGTGGCTGGAGTGGGATGTGGGAATAGGGCTTGAATTGCGGACACCAGAAGGGTGTCCCTGGTCTGGGAGGGGTTGGGGACACTCAGCACAAGGAGAAGGGGTACTGCGAGCCCACCGTGGTGCCCAGTGCTCCAGAGGGGATGGAGATCCAGCTCTTCCCAGCACAGGATGTGTCCCTGAGCTGTGTCCCTCTGCAGGTACTTCATGCTGGTGGTGGCCCTGCAGGCACACGCCCAGAACCAGAACTACACGCTGGCAGCCCACATCTCCGAGCGGATCATCGTCCGGGTAAATCCCTGTCTCCTCCCTCCATCCCCACACTCCTTTGCTGCACCTTCCTGGGCTGTTTCCCACATTCCACATCCATAAAATGTGTGGATGTGGGTCGTGGTTTAGTGGTGGATGTGGTGGAGGTGCTGGGTTGGCTTTGATGTTCTTAGAGGTCTTTTCCAAACTTGATTTCCCACCTTTCCCACCTCCTCCAAACTCTCTCTGCCTTGCTTGTGGCTTTCCCTGTCCACACTTGGATTCTGGCCTCAGACTTTCCAAACCTGGTTCAAGAGCCTGTTACAGGATAAGGAAGGAATCCCATTCTCCAGATGGGATCAGTGTCCAATAGAATTGTTGGGAATGAGGGAAGAGTGTTGTTGGAACACTGCAGCTGGAACAAGAAGATGCAGGAAAATTGGGCACTCTCTCAGAACATCACCTTTTTGTGTCCTAAAGCAGGGGAGCAGGAAAAGAAAGGCACCATTCCCAGCCTCTCCCAGGGTTTCGCTGGAGAACTCAGCTCTAAAACATGAAAGCAGGTAGTAAAACACAAACAGGGACTTCGGACAAGAAGTCCACGATGGATTAGGCAGCTTCCAGGATGACCAGCGCAGAATTTCAGGGAATTGCAGGCAGCCTGGAATGCTCTGAATTTAGACCCAGGAGTATCATCCATGTCACTTGGTTTCCTGCTGTCCTGAGTGGCTGCAGCACTGATAGCTGGGATAACAGCTGAAGAAAGCAAGGATATTCCTTTAGGGAGAGGAGAGGAGCAGGAAGGGCCAACCTTCCCCATCTCTGCTTCCCAGCATTCCCCTCCCTGCTTTTCAGTCAGTCCCTGTTGTCCCGTTTTTCCACAGGCTTCCAACCCGGGGCAGTTTGAGAGTGACAGTGACGTGCTGTGGCAGCGGGCGCAGCTCCCAGACACCGTGTTCCACCACGGCCGCGTGGGAATCAACACGGACCGCCCGGATGAAGCCCTGGTGGTCCATGGCAATGTGAAGGTCATGGGGTCCCTGATGCACCCTTCGGATGTCCGAGTGAAAGAGGACATCCAGGAGGTGAGAACCTGGAAAGCAGGGTGGGCTTGGGGTCACCAGGAGGCTGAAGAACTCCAATGGTTCTTGCGGGTCTCTTCCACCTCGGGATATTCCATGATCCTATGACTGTAGAGCAGATGGGAAGTGCCTTAGGATTCTTTCTGTCCCAAGCACAGCCAGTCCACTGTGTCTTAGGGAATACTGACTCTTCCAGTGTTAACCAGAAGTAGCAAACAGTGGGAAAATGGTGGAAAATGAGTGGAAAAAAGGTCAATGTGGCAGGTACCACACTGGGCCTTGCCAGAGCCTGGGTGAGAGGCTTGGCTCTGCTCTGAATTCTTCTCAGCTGGATTTGCCTGTCCAGAAAAGCTGGATGTAATCATGTCACCTGTTTTTGGGAACTGTCTCTTCCCTGTGTCTGGTTCTGCAAGGAGACTCAGTCTTCTGATTTCCCTGTCCAGGGATCTTGTCCCTACCTGGACATTAACCCCAGTGTTTGTCCTTATGGCTGCTCAGAGCAGGGTTCAGGAATTCCCATGAGCTATAGTGGGTTGTCCTGCTTTGATGCAGAGTGGTGGGGATTTGAGAAGCAATGTCCTGTTGGGAATTCCATGTGCCTGTTTTGTCCCAGGTGGACACCACGGAGCAGCTGAAGCGGATCTCCAGGATGAGGCTGGTGCACTACAACTACAAACCCGAGTTTGCAGCCACGGTGGGCATTGACAGCACCTCTGAGACAGGTACATCCTATGGGAATACACCTGTGAGACAGGAATGTCCCATGGGAATACACCTGTGAGACAGGAATGTCCCATGGGAATACACCTGTGAGACAGGAATGTCCCATGGGAATACGCCTGTGAGACAGGAATGTCCCATGGGAATACGCCTCTGACACAGCAATGTCCCACAGGAATTCCCTGCCTTTCCCAGGGGCTGTACCCGGCTCTGTACCAGGGCAGCCCCCCAGGTGTGGGGTGGGCAAGAGGGGCCTTCTAACCTCCCAAATTAAGGAATCTAATGAAATTCCCTCTTTGGTGAGTGGGAGAGAAGGTGGCACTTCCCACAGGGAGAAGATTTCTCCAAGTACACTATGGTGGGATGATGATCCCTATCCATAAAATTTGGAGACCAGCCTTGTCTGTCCATCCTCTGCCCTTCAGGGTCTCCAAGGAGCCCTGCACAGCTTGGAATGAGGAAGGGACACTGTGGTGTCACTCCTGGAGTATCCAGGAGGTGCAGGATGATCCCATCCCACTGTTCCACTGTTCCATCTCCACACAGGTGTCATTGCTCAGGAAGTGAAGGAGATTCTGCCAGAAGCTGTGAAGGACACTGGGGACCTGGTCTTTTCCAATGGGAAAACCCTGGAGAACTTCCTGGTGGTGAACAAGGTTGGTGGCAGCCAGGAGGTTGGGGAAGCTGGCTCAAGGAAGTTGTGGAGCTGGATATGGAAGAGGGAAAGTGGGATGCCTGGGAAATGCTCCCAGGTGAATTTCAGACCTGGCTGGTGTTCCAGAAGTCGGGAGCAGCCCTGGGTGGATATCGGACACCGGCAGGGAGGAACCAGCCTGATGCTGGTGAAATTTGGCAGCATCTCCCTCGGGAAGGGCTCCTTGTTGGCAGCTTCCTGCAGGGAGGCTCCCAGTCCTAATCTCCCCTTCCTAGATAAGATAAGGTGCTTATGTCAGGATAACCTGGAGCACCTGGTTTCCTGACCTTTCCCAACCTGTGGCAGCCTGGTTGCTGCTCTGGGAATCGAGGGGACAGTCTCCCACGGCACACATGGAGGACATGGATCATCCAGGTCCAGGTGTGCCTCAGCCTGCTGGCCTGATTCCCTGGCAGGAGCGGATCTTCATGGAGAACGTGGGAGCCGTGAAGGAGCTGTGCAAGCTCACGGATAACCTGGAGACGCGGATCGATGAGCTGGAAAGGTGGAGCCACAAGCTGGCCAAGCTCAAGAGGCTGGACAGCATGAAGTCAACTGTGAGCTCTGGAGCCTTCAGGTACCCATGGAGCCACAGGGAATGTGGCTCCTTTCATCCCACAAAGTTCCAAGGGGCAGCTCAGATTGGGAACAGGGAGGTGAGGAAGGACGGGGATGTTGGCTGGTGTCACTTGGCCTGGAGTGGATTTAAAGAGCTGAGCTTGAGGAGGTTTGGAATTCTCACAGGACCAGCCCAACAACACCCAGGATGAAATGGTCTCCAAGTTTCCCTAAAGCCAGTGGCTTTCTCATGGCAAAGAGTTTCCCCTGCTTCCAAAATCTCCATCCTGACCCTGCTTATGCCGGTTTTGGGGCAAAGCACCAAAAGAGTTTGTGACTGTCACATCACAAAAACGTCTTTTCCTTCCCAGAAAATCCCATTCTTGCCTGGGAATGGCTTGGAAAGCTATCCCTGCCCAGCTCAGCTCCATTCCTCCTTTCTCCTTGCAGCCAAACTGGGAGCCAATTCAGCCGGGCAGGAAGTGTGCCCCACAAAAAGAGACCCCACAAAGTTGCCAGCAAGGTAAGGCATGGATCCCAAAGGAGCAGTGCCAGGAGCAGAGAAAAGGAGGATCAGGGGGAACCTCACTGTCCACAAATCCCTGGAAGGAGGTTGGAGCCAGGAGGCTGGGCTCTCTCCTCTCTGCTTTATCCAAGAGGAAGCGGCCCCATGTTGTGCCAGGGGAGGGCTAGGCTAGATATTAGGGAAAATTTCCTCATGGAAAGGGCTGTCAGGCACTGGAGCGGGCTCCAGTGCCAGTGGGTGGAGTCCCCATTGCTGGTGGGATTTAAAGACCGTGTGGATGTGGCACTTGGGGACATGGATTAGTGGTGGCCTTGGCACCACCTTGGCAGTGCTGGGGGTAGGGTTGGGCTCCACGATCCTAGAGGGCTTTTCCAACCTCAGTTTTCCCATGATCTTTCTTTCTATCTCCTAATGGAGACATTAAATGACTTCTAAACTTGGGGAGTTGAGGATTTTCAGGGAGGCAGGAAGGGCTGGGCTGGGGGAGATCCGTGCAAGGACTAGAGCAGTGAGGGAGCTGAGCTGATCCAGGGGGTCCTGAATGAGCTGATCCAGGATTTTTTCCGTCGCAGTCTCCGTCTGTTGTCCCAGAGCAGGCCTGCATCAGCCAGCGCTTCCTTCAGGGCACCATCATTGCCCTGGTCATCATCATGGCATTCAGGTGAGATCCCACTCCTGGGCTCCTGCATCGGCTCCCTCCAGCTCATCCGTTGGGACCGTGCCATCCATGGGGTGTGCAGCGAGGGGCTGTGGGTCTATGGCTTCTTCCAGTGAATCCTGGAATGCTTTGGGTTGGAAGAGACCTTAAAGTTTATCTGGTTCCAGCCCCTGCCACGAGCTGGGAGCTTCCACTATCCCAGGTTGCTCCAGCCTGGCCATGAACACTTCCAGGGATGGGGCATCCATCTCTCCTGGGCTGGAATCCTGTGGAAGCGGATCGATCCCATGCCCTATCCTTGATCCCTGCTCCTCCTCAGCCTGTCCTTCTCTCTTCTCCAGCGTGGTGTCCATGTCCACACTCTACGTGCTGAGCCTGCGCAGCGAGGAGGATCTTGTGGACATCGATGGGTGGGTATTTCGGGAATCGGTGGGAGGGATGAGGTCACCTGGGAGAGGCTGGAGCACAGAAACTGGGATTACTGAGCACAGTTCCAGAGCTGCAGACCCTGCCAAGCATAGCCACACGTCCCAGTCTGATGGTGGTTGAATTATCTGGAGCAAGAAGTGAGGAATGGAGAAGGAAAAGGGATCTGCTGAATGTTCCTTGGATGCCTCCAGCTGGACTTAAACAGCCTCATCCCGCTGGTGCAGCAGGGCTGGATCAGCTTTGGGAGCTCGTGCAACCTGATAATGAATCTCTTTTTCTCCCTCTCTTCTCCCTCTCCCATTTTTCTCCCTCCTCTCCTCCTTACATCTCTCATCCAACCCATTTTCCTTCCGTTTTGTCTTTGATTTCTCCATTTTTGTCTTTTCCTTCCCATTATCTTCCATATCCTCTTTCATTCCTTGTCCTCCTGGTCATCTTCCCACTTTCCTGTTCTCCTTGTCTCCCTACACTGTCCTGTAGCTCCTTTGCTGTACCCACTGCCTGTCTCCTGGCCCTCTTTCGGCACGGGGGTCCCGGAATTCCGGTCGCTCTGTGTCCACGGTATGTGACTGTTTCATTATTTCATTATTTAATTCCTTCATCCCTTCTCTTAATTCCTCTTTTTTTTCCTGCACCACGAAAGGCCAAGAAACTGGAAACAGAGAAAGGGATGTGAGACTTCCAGTGGCATTCCAGGAGGAAGGGTTATGGGGCTTGTCAGGGAAGGGAAATTAGGAGTAGGAGATGGGAAAATCAATTTGTTAAAGGTTAAATAAGGAAATCGCATCCTGCAGGGAGAGCAGGAGCAAGATAAAGCTGTGTAAGGAGAAAGGATGAGGCATTGAAGGAACTTCAGGGATAAGGGTTGGATTTAGGCTGGGATGAAAATGAAGCTCCAGAGGCTTGTGCCCACATTCTCTTTGGAAGACTGCATTGAGACTCCTTTCACCTGGAAAAGAAATCCCTCTATTTAGACAAATCTTGGAGATGACAAAGTGTTTTTTTAATTCCTCTAAATGAGTGAAGCTCCATTAATCCCACAGAAACCTGGAGCAATGCTCAGGGACAGGTAAGACATGGACACAGGTGTCCAGAAGTGCTCCTTGTTCTGCAGACCTGGGAGAAAGATTCCCTCCTTTTCCCACCTCCCTTACCCTCAGGAGATGCCTGTGGTGTCCTCAGCTCATGTCTTGGATAGCTGCAGTGAAACACCTGGAATTCCATGAGATTAATTTGGTGGTGGGGGGCATTGTGTGTGTTTCTGAGGAGCAAGGTCTGGAACAGTCTGTCTTCAAGGGATAAGGGGCACATTCCTTGGAGAGTGGTGACAGCTTGAAGCCTGTTGATTTCCAAGCACCTAAATCCACCCAGGAGATTCCTGATGGGAGTCAAATCTGCCATGTACACCATGTTCCAGGAGGGTTGCTGGTGTCGTCTGAACCAGCTGGAACGTTTCTCTGCCAGACATGGAACTGCCACATGATTCCCTGTGGAATTTCTGAGCTCTCCTTGCTGTCTTCATGGCTCATGTGCCTTTCTCCTGCCTTTCCCGGATAACTCTGTTCTCCTCCACATCTCCACTTACTCCATGTCCCTCTTGCCATCCTCCTGCTGCAGCCACTGTTCTCCCCACCTACAAGTGACCCCATTGTCCACACCCAGGAGGTTTCCAGCATCTTTTCCTTCATTCCAGGTCAAGCCAGAACATTGACAAGACGCAGATCGTGCGATCCACGGCCACATCCAACGGAGCCGGCAGCAGGACCCCCCCAGAGCACGGTGGGTGATGGATTGGGATGGCTCTGGTTTCATGGAAGGGCTGCAGGACACCGGGTGCTGCTTCCGTTCCATCCCTTGACTTATTCCCTGTGTCCCTGCAGTCCCGGATGAGACACATGGAGTAGCCCTTGGCATTCCCGGTCGCGGTGTGCTGGCCTGTTTCAGCCCTCCCTGTTTTTCCACGTGCTGCTCCGTTGCTCCCACTGACATCTCCTCCACTGTCCCCTCGGAGACCAGCCCTGCCCATGCCACCAACCGGACAGGTGAGGGCCAGCCCAGATTCCCAGAAATGCTGGGACATCTCCAAGGTTTGTGTCACCTCATGTCCTCCTCGTGTTCCTTGTGAGAAGGTCTCATCAGTCTTCTCCAGGATGAACAATTCCAACTCCCTTTCCCCTCCCGATCCTTCGTCATCTTCATTCCACTCCTTTGGAAGCTCTCTAATAGCTGATACCCTTCCTATCCTTATCCTTGGATGTATCCTTTATGTCCTTCTCTGCCCATGTGGTGCAGTTTGGATCCCGTTCCCAGGGGGATCTGGGGGCTGGAAAGGATTTGGAGCTTCCCATGTTGCCAGCAAAAAGTCATGGGAAACTACACCAGGCACAGCTCACCTGAGCAGCCCTACCTTGAGGTCTCATTCCCTCCTCATTCCATCACCAGCTCCATCAGGCACAGAGGGAATGGAAGCATGGAATCCTGGAATGCTTTGGGTCAGAAGGGACCTTAAAGCCCATCTGGTTCCACCCTTGCTATGGGCAGGGAACCTTCCACTATCCCAGGTAGCTCCAAGTCCTGTCCAACCTGGCTTGGAACACTTCCAGGGATCCAGGGGCACCTGGGGAGCATCAGGAAGTGACATGGGGACAGGGTGATCCCAGTGCTCCCAGCCTTTCTCTGCCTCAGCACAACGTTCTCTCCCATTTTTCCGCAGACCAAAGCCAGCCCTCCCTCCTGCCAGTGACAAATATCAAAGCCAAATCCAGGGGCATCACCGGGAAATCCACCTCCTACACCAAGTGGCCAAAGACTCCTGACAGGTCTCAGAGCTTCGGCAGCCCCAATGCCAGCCCCTCCTCCCCCTTCTCCCACATCCAGGGCAAATCCAAGTACATCTCCAACCTCTCGCTCTCCCGCAGCAGCTCCCGGCAGCAGCGCAGCCTCCGGCAGCCGGTGAGCGAGCGGCCCCGCACGGAGCAGCCCGGCTCGGATGGTATGTGGATCCCATCTTCTTTCCCTTCCAGCCTCAGGATTTTCCACCCTTTTCTGCTCCTAAACATCTTGTTCTCTCCCTGGTAGGGCCAAGCCCGGTGCTGCAATCCATCCGGATCCTGGAGATCAACCTGGCCATCCATTCCCAGTACTGTGCCGCTGCCGATGCCTGCAGGTGAGTGGGAAGGGCTGGCTGGAGGCACCTCAGTGGCACTTTAGTGTGAGCAGCAAATAGGAAAATCTGGGATTTTTTCCAAGATTTTCTTGGGTGTTTCCTGCCATCACCTCGTGCTGCTCCATGGGAAGAGGAGCTGGTGCTCCCAGCTTTCCCTCAGGACTTGTGTTTGGTGGTGGGCTCGTCCTTGGGACATTGGGAAGTTCTCCCCTCCGAGTTCTCAGCCTGCCAGTGATTTTGAGTCTTGTCCTGACCTTCCCACAGCCTGGTGACATCTAATGTTCTTTCTGTGTTCCCAGGACTGGGAATTTCAGCTACCGCATCCCTGTGAGTCAGCAGACGGCTGTGAACACCAACCTGACCCTGGAGATGAAGTGAGTGCCCATGGAGCATGTCCTTTGGGAGCCCCTGGAGTGGCTGATATGGCCATGGTGTCTCCATGGGAAAGGGACACTTGTTCCCCCTTCCAGGCTCTCATGGTGTCCTCTCTTCCCAGCTCCTCCTCCACTGTGTCCGTCTCCCTTTGTGACCTTGTCTCCAGTGATCCCTGCCAGGATGCTGTGAGCAGGAACAGCTCCACTGACTCCACAGATGCACAGGTAGGGATATGGATACACATGGAATACACATGGAATCATTGAGGTTGGAAAAGTCCAACCGTTCCCCCAGCACTGCCAAGGCCACCATGTCCCCAAGAGCCAAATCCACACTGCTTTTAAATCCCTCCAGGAGCGGGCACTCCACTGCTGTCCTGGGCAGCTCTTCCCATGAAGGAATTTTCCCTAATACCCAACTTAAACCTCCCCTGGCACAGCTTGAGGCCGTTTCCTTTCATCCTGTCCTTGGTTCCCTGGGAGCAGAACCTGATCCCACCTGGCTGCCCTCTCCTGTCAGGGAGTTATGCAGAGCCAGAAGGTTCATCCAGAGCCTCCTTTCCTCCAGGCTGAGCTCCCCCAGCTCCCAGAGCCCTTCCTCATCCCCCTTGTGCTCCAGGAAACATCCATGGGGTCACTTGACAGCACGAGGCTGTGGATTTCCTCACAGATCCCAGCCTGGAGGACATCCCCCAAGCTCATCCCTGACCTCATGCCAGCTGTTCCCCTTCCTTCCCCAGGACACCACACACCGATGGCCTCTGGTGATGCTCTCCTTCCGGGAGTTTTCCTACCACTTCCGAGTGGCGCAGCCGGTGAGTACCCGCAGCTTGTCCAGGGCCACGTGGAAGGAGAGAAATGTGGGATTTATGAAATGTGGGAAATGCAGGTTTAGCACCAGGAGCTTCCCACAGTCCTGTGGGTGGGAGGAGGATGATCTGTCCCTGCCCCAGCCAATAATCCAGGCAGAATTCCACCCTTGGAGTCGCACCCCTGTCTCTCTAAGCTGCTTTTCCCATTCCTAGGGCCAAGCTGACTGCAGCACTTCCCTGGAGCAGCTGGGACACCTCTTCACTGACTATTACTTCCAGTTCTACTGGCTCTGTGAGTGAGTCCCGGCAGCACCAGTGCCCTCTGCATGGAGACAGGAGGGGAACTGGTGCCACTGGGAGCCTCCCGAATTCCCTGCTCCGCTGGCCCCCAGCCCCACCTCATCCCCGTGTCCTGCGGCAGCTCCGGAGCTGGAATGGTGATGGCTGGAGACACTGAAGCTCAGGACAGACAGGACCTAAAAGCCACCACCAGCCCCTGTGGTGGCTCCTGGGGGGACCTCGCACCGATTCCCAGCATCCCACACCCCTCTCCTTCCCTTAGGGGGATGTTTGTGTCCTCCATCACTTCCCCCTCCCCTTCCAACACTGGATTTGGAAGCATCACACCGGACTGAGCGTGGACAGCTCTGCCACATCTCAAGAGGGGTGCTCCTTCCATGGACAGGAGCCCCACCCGGTGCTCCCAGATGTCCCACATCAGTTCTTCACAACACTGGAATTGCTTCAACACTGGAGCCCTTTCCAAGAGCCAAACGCTGGAGTTTGGCCTGGAAAGGATGGCTGTGCCTGGACCTACTGGAAGTTCTACACTGGAGTTGCTGTTCCTTCTGCTTGGCCTAGGGCCACTTCCCACAGACTTCCCAGACACTCCTGGACCTGCCAATGGACACGTTCCTCTAGGAACAACTGAAGAAGGAGCAGCTTTGACGTCATCCCCCCTCTTCTTTGTGCTCTTAAATCCCATATCCCTGTGGGATATCCAGGTCTGGATGGATAAACTCAAGCTGCTGCTGAGGCCATGCCACACCTGGGGACACATGTCCCCAAGCCAGGGGTGACAAATGACCAGGACTTACCCACATTAAGTGTGGTAGGATCCATTTTTGTCCGCTTGGAAGCGGCGTGTGCGGAGCTGCCTGGTCGGCTCTGGAGCCAGTGCCAACCTCTGCCCAGATGTGCAGCACTGGCAAAGCCTGGAGTGCCCTGCAGAGCAAGGCCAAGTCCCTGGGAACACCAGGATCTGTGTCCAGGCGGGATCTCTGCCTCAGGAGAGGGGTGTTCTCCCAAAAGATGGGATGGCAGCAGCTGCAGGCTGTCCCTGCCCTCACAGAGGTCTGCTGGGGGGATTTGGGATATTTTACTGTTACAAGTCCTTAAATTGCTAAACTACTGAATTCTTGTGGGGTTTAAGCTGTAAAAAACCAGGAATTTCCTTCTGGCCCCATTGAGCCACATGTGTCCTGTGGGAAAGCCAAGTGGCTCCCTGTGCTTCCTTCTCCCCATCCTGCTCCTCGTGCTACAGAGGAGTTGTCTGCATTCCCAGAGGCTCAGCCACCTCCAGGTTATTCCAAGATGGATTTCCCTGAGGAAACAAGTGAGGGAGGAATGCCACATGTTGATCCTAAGGACACTCTAAATCTGCTCTGGAAAAACAAAGATGGGTTTTATCCAGGTAAAGTGATGGTTCCTGGGCATGTCTGGTTTTATCTCCCATCATCCCCCTCCTGAGCTTATCCCAACAAAGCAGCCCTGAAATTCCTGGTAACGTCACTTGGATTTGGCATCTGCCCCCAAGAAGCTGTTTGTAGGGAGGTTTCAAGGCCTGGAAACACTGAATTATATTTACTAAAATCCACTGAATCCTGGGAAGCAGGGAATAGTGGGTGAGCAGGGCATTCCGAGCAGCCAAGCAGTTGGAAAACCCAGTTTTGGGAAGCTCAGTGGGACAACAGGATGCCCCAAGGCTTGGAATACCTATGCACAAGCAGGGGGGCTCCATGCTCAGCAGGATTCTGTTCTTCCCTGAAATTGGGAAGGAAACACCCAGATGTAGCTGAGTGCTCTTCCCTCCACCTGCCCTGAGCGGTTTTTCCTGGTTTTAAACTGGGAAGTGACTTCCTTGGCAGGTTTGTTGTTCCCTTGGCAATCAGTGGCCCAGGCTGGCATGTCCTTCCTCAGGTGAGTGATGCCAAGCTGGGATAAAGCCCTTGGAAGAGGAAACAGGGAAAGTTGGAGGGGCCAGAGCCTGCAATCACCCCCCCGCCTCAGCCAAGACACCCCAGTGCATTCCACCCCACTCCTGAGGGAAGGAACCAATCAGTGGTGGCCCAGAAGGAAGTTGGGATCTCTCAGGTGTCCCCAGGATGCTCAGCCATGGGATTTAGGGAGATTCCCAACAAACCAAGTGCCTGGAAACATCTCTAGTGCCTTTTTCCTTATGGAACAGCCCCAAGGAACAGGGTTTTCCCACGTGTATTCCCAAATGCTGCCTCAGACATGGTGCCCAGGTGGGCACCATGGGATGTGGCAATTCCTGGAGTGCCAAAGCCAGCCCTACCCACATGGAGCTGGCAGCAATCCCTGGGATCAGGAGAGGACAGGGATTCAGGATGAAGTTTTTAGTGTCAATAGTACCTTATGTCTTAAAGTGGCACAGGTTGCCCAGAGAAGTTTTGGATGTTCCATCCCTGGAAGTGTTCCAGGACAGGTTGGATGGGTTTGGAGCTGCCTGCACTAGTGGAAGGTATCCCTGCCCATGGCGGGGAGTGGGACTGAATGGCTTTAAGGTCCCTTCCCACCCAAACCATTCCAGGATTCCATGATAAAAGTCATCCATTGGCTGCTGCCCAGCGAGGCAGCAAGGAGCTCCAAAGGGGTTCCGAATTGTAAAGTGAAGGAGTCATGGAATTGCTTCCAGGCCCGTGGAAACAGCTGTCTGCATGGATTCCCCCCCAAAACGCATCTCTGCCCCTTCCCTGTCCCCAATCAGTACCAAGAGAGTTCACAATCAGGCCTTTCCCTGTGTGGGATGGAGGGAATTCTGAGCCGACCTCTCCAGCTTGGGGAAATCCCTCCCTATCCAGCGGCAAAGAGACATTCCTGGCAGGAAGGAAGACAAAAGGTTGGAGAAGGAGGCTGTTTGGGAGTTGTTTCAAAAGCAAATTCCCAACTCTTCTGTCCTACTGTTGGAGCTTAAAGCCTGTAAATAGAGACTATGGCACCACTGGAAGAATTAAGGAAAAAAACACCACGTAAAGCACTAATTTTGTTGGTTTAAATGTTGCTGCCACAGCTTTAATCACTGTATTTTGCCAGCCAGTTCGTAGAGTTGCATTTGTAGCAGGTTATTATTGATTCCTGGTTTTTATTTGTGGGGAACAAGCGTGGTTTCCCTCTTTTTCTTCCTGATTTATATTTATATTTTGCTGAATTTGAGGGCTGAGTTTCCGGATTCCCCGGATTTGTTTGTTTGTTTGTTTTGTTTTGTTTTGCTTATTTAGACTTTGTTTTATGCTGGAGGTAAATGTGCCCATATGAATAAAATATATAAATACTGCTTTGTATCCAAGGATGGCTCCTGGTGTTTTCCTCCCTGAGGAAATAACTCAGGTGAATGGCTGTAAAACTGCCCACGGGATGGAGGAAATTCCAAGTCTTTAATCAGTGGAAGTTTCTGGATATCCCCAGTCATGGTTCTTTGGAATGGGGATAAAAAGGAGAAAGGAAGAAGGGGAAAGAAATTAGGAAGGGAAAATGAAGGAAGCAGGAGAAAAATGAAGAAAATAAAGAGGGAAAAGAAAGGCGAAATGGACAACGGGAAAAGAAAAAAGAAAGCAGAAAGACAAAGAAAGGAGGAAGAAGAAAAAAGGAAAAAAGAAGAAAGGAAGGAAAACCCGCCTCTGACCTCTCATTGCTCACGTCAAAGAGCAGACTCAGATCCAGAAGGATCTGAAAGTCCACAGAAGGAAATCTTCCTTCCCAAATAGGAAATAGGGCTTGGATTTGTGATTTGGAAGTGGAACGGTTTGAAGGCCGGGCTAAAATTCCAATCTGCCTCTTGAAGACATGTAAATCCATTCCTTGTTTCTAGGCCAGGCAGTTAATTCAGGAATGAATGAAGGGCACATCCAGCACCACAAAACTCCTGGTTAGGGATGAGAACAGGCACAGCATTCCCCCAAAAAGGGTAAGGGGATGTGACGGCAAAGGAGACTGAGGGATTAAAAGCAGATTTGAGATTTATTTTGCACAGCCTTGCTGCACCAGGACACAAGGTGGCACTGGAACACCTGTGACCACACACTGCACAGAAATCTGGGATAACACTGGCCACATCCCAAAGTACCTGGATCTTGTGCCAATAGGGAGGCTGAGGAGGGACCTTTTCACTCTGCTCAACTCCATGAAAGGAGTGTGCAGCCAGATAGGATTGGTCTCTTCTCCCAGGGAAAGTGACAGGACAAGAGGAAACAGCCTCAAGCTGCACCAGGGGAGGTTTAGGTTGGGCATGAGGAAAAATTCCTTCATGGAAAGGGTTTTAGAGCCCTAGAACAGGCTCCAGAGGCGGAGTCCCCATGCCTGGAGGGATTTAAATGCTGTGTGGCTGTGGCACTTGGGGACACGGGTAAGTGGTGGCCTTGGCAGTGTGGGAGGAGTGGTTGGACTGGGTGATCCTAGAGGGCTTTCCAGCCTTAGACTTCCCACAATTCTATCCAAGCTCAAAAAAAAAAAAAAAAAAAAAAAAAAAGACAAACCAGCAGTCCCCAGGCAGGTGTGTCACAGAGCCACTTTTATTCACCTGTGGGTCACTGCCTGTCGCAGCCGTTTTCTCCTTGAAATACAAAAGAAATATAAAAAGAGCTTCCCCGAATCCCCCATCCAGGCCCCCGGGGGTTCAGACGTAGATGCCGACCCAGAGCAGCAGGAAGAGGACGCCGAAGCCCATGAAGAGCGAGGCCACCAGCGAGATCAGCAGCTCCTTGTAGATGTCCCGGGTGTACTTGGTGGATGTCACCTCGTAGCTGCCAGGCCGGGGGTTAAGGTGATAACAGAGGCACAGCAAGGCGAGGGGACCCCCACCCGCTCCCCTGACCCCGGGAATTAGGGCGATAATCCGGGATTGGGAGGCACAGCAAGAGGACGGCACCCCCCGCCCGCTCAGCCGCGGGGATACACGAAGAACCAGGCGGTGAAGAACATGCCGATGGCCAGCAGCACCACGGTGAGGTGCGGGAACACGGCCGGGTTCACCGGGCTCGTGTATCTGCTCATCGCCTCCAGCTCCTGCGGGGACACGGCGGTGTTCAGCGGGGCCGGCCTGCCACAGGGCCGGGCCCCCTATGACAACCCCCGGTCCCCCCATCCCCACCCTCACCATGTCGCCGGTCCCTGCTGCGACACGTCGGCTCCGCTCCCGCCGCCGCACGTCCGCCCCCCTGCGCCGCCGGAAGTGGAAGTGAGGGCGGGAACGAGNGGGGGAACGGGGATCTGAGGGGAAACGGGAGCGCTGAGGGGGAACGGGGATCTGAGGGGAGACGGGAGCTCTGAGGCGGTAATGGTGGCTCAGGGAGAATGGAGGCTCTGAGATGGTAATGGTGGCTATGGGGAAATGGGGACCCTGAGGAGGATGGAAGAAGGGTTGATGGCAGGCCTGGGGAGCTGGGAAATAAGGAGATAAGANGGGGGGGAGCCGCTTCCCCATTGGCCGGCGGTGGCTCCCGGCGGGCTCGGCGGCGGAGCGCGGGAGCGGCGGCGCGCGAGCGGCCGGGTAATGGCTGAGGGATGGGGTCTGGATGGTTGTGATGGTGGAGGTAATCGAATTTTGGGGATTGGGATGGGAGGGGCAGAGGTTGGAAGGGGAGTAATGATGGTCTGGGAGGGGAGTGGTGAGGAATAAGGGTGGCCTGAGGCAGGACTCGGGATAAGGGCTGCCAGTAGAGGCCGCAGCCCTTGGAGTGATGGTTTGCAGGGGAAGCACTGCCCTCTTTGCTTCCCCCTCCTGGGGTGGCCCAACATTCCTCATGCAGAGCCCCCTCTCAACGTCCCCCTTTTCCCTCCCCCAGGATGGGAATCCATGGCTTGGCCAAGCTTATCGCCGACGTGGCTCCCGGGGCCATCCGGGAGAACGACATCAAGTCCTACTTCGGCCGGAAAGTGGCCATCGATGCCTCCATGAGCATCTACCAGTTCCTGATCGCCGTGCGGCAGGGAGCTGACGTGCTCCAGAACGAGGACGGGGAGACCACCAGCCACCTGATGGGAATGTTCTACCGCACCATCCGCATGGTGGAGAACGGCATCAAGCCGGTGTACGTGTTCGACGGGAAGCCCCCGCAGCTGAAATCCGGGGAGCTGGCCAAGCGCACGGAGCGCCGGGCCGAGGCGGAGAAGCACCTGCAGGAAGCGCAGGAGGCCGGGGAGGAGGAGAACATCGAGAAGTACAGCAAGAGGCTGGTCAAGGTGACCCCGCAGCACACGCAGGAGTGCAAGAAGCTGCTGGCGCTGATGGGAATTCCCTACGTGGAGGCACCCGGAGAGGCAGAGGCCAGCTGTGCCGCCCTGGTGAAGGCCGGGAAGGTGTACGCCGCCGCCACGGAGGACATGGATTGCCTCACCTTCGGCAGCCCCGTGCTGATGCGGCACCTCACGGCCAGCGAGACCAAGAAGCTGCCCATCCAGGAGTTCCACCTGAACCGGATCCTGCAGGATCTGCAGCTGACCTGGGAGCAGTTTGTGGACCTGTGCATCCTGCTGGGCTGCGACTACTGCGCCAGCATCCGCGGCATCGGGCCGAAGCGCGCCGTGGAGCTCATCCGGGAGCACAAATCCATCGAGAGGATCGTGCAGCAGCTTGACACCAAGAAGTACCCCCTGCCCGAGAACTGGCTGCACAGGGAGGCCCAGAAGCTCTTCCTGGAGCCCGACGTGATCGATCCCGACGCCGTGGAGCTGAAGTGGAGCGAGCCGGACGAGGAGCAGCTGGTGCAGTTCATGTGCGGGGAGAAGCAGTTCAACGAGGAGCGCATCCGCAACGGCGTCAGGAGGCTGAGCAAGAGCCGCCAGGGAAGCACCCAGGGCCGGCTCGACGACTTCTTCAAGGTCACCGGATCCATCACCTCGGCCAAGCGCAAGGAGCCAGAGCCCAAGGGAGGGGCCAAGAAGAAAGCCAAGGCCAACTCCAAGCCCAATGGCACCCCGGCCACAAAGACTAAAAAGGCAAAATAACCGGATTGGGTGCCCACAGACCTCTGGGATTGGGTTTTTGGGGGGCTTAATGTGGAATTTTAGACCAATGACAGTTGTGTGTCAGTGCTGCGTGTTAGTGCTGGGAAGGAATGGGTGAGGCCAGCAGAGTGGAACAGCTTCTGGGCACAAACACGCCCAGATTTCAGAATTCCAAAGCTGAAGAGCTCCAGAGCAGACTCAGGACAAATTAGATTTCAGCCTGATCCCATCCATCCCAGTAAAGGTAGATGCAAGCAGAAACTGGAAAGATAGGAGTGGAAGGCAAGCTGGAATTGGGAAGGAGGCTTCAAGTAATGAGGTAAAATTCTCCCTTTAAAGAGAGTTCATAAAGGTTTTTCCTTCCCTTTTCGTGGTCACTCTCCTTATTCAAAACCCAGTTGTGATCTCAATTCCAGCAATGTCCTGGCCCTCATTTAGTGCATAATCCCAGGAAAGCTGAGCCCAGACTGCAGCTCTCCCAGCGTGACATTTGCTTAGAAATGCTTAAAAATAATAATATCCATAAGCCTAGAACTGCAGCCTCTTCAGTCCCTGAATTCCAGAGGCATTTTTCTGTGTTGTACACACTTACAGGTCCCAGGATGGGAATTAAAACCTTTTATT
Organism: Hypocryptadius cinnamomeus; assembly: GCA_013400635.1. Taxonomy (NCBI): domain Eukaryota; kingdom Metazoa; phylum Chordata; class Aves; order Passeriformes; family Zosteropidae; genus Hypocryptadius; species Hypocryptadius cinnamomeus. Next base: position 9,130 of record VYZP01038655.1, on the reverse strand, counting down.
TCTTATTTTATTCTGTATTTTCTATAGTGTTTTGCTTGTCAGAGCTACGGGGTGGTTTTTGTTTCCAGAATAAAATTTGAACACAAAGATACTGTTTCTTTTTCTCCAGAGAAGTGGCCTAAACCATGGTTTTAAATGAAAATCCCAGTTTTAGAGGGAATTCCAAAACAGCCAACAAACCAAATGCAGTCTGGAACAAAGAATTCCAATTTTGAGCTCTTTGGATGCTTCGTAGACATCAAAAATCCGTGAGTCTGCTCTTTGCCAGTTTGGACAATAAGAAGGCTGGCTTGTTTTCTGGGGAAACGAATCTTTAATATTTATTATGCATTAATCTTGCTAAAATTGGGATTTATGTTTCCTTGCTGTGGATTCTCTTACATGTTTCAATCTATAATTGTTTTTTCCCCAGATGTTTTTAAATTAAGTTGTTCCTCTTTTATCTCCAAATATCTTCACAGGTACAGGACAGGAATGGTTTTGTGGTGGAAGGATAAAAAAATTATTTTAAAATAATAATATCTGGAAATAAGTCTGGGAAATTTACCAATTCTAAAAGCTGCTTTTCCACCACCCTCTCCCTACCCAATGCTTTGTGGTATTTCACTCCATTTCTCCTCCATTTCTTATTCCAAACAAAGATTCCCACTGCTTCTGATACTGACATTATTATTAATGAATTCCAGTTCCACTCTTTATCCTTGGAGCAAGTGCTGTGGGAAGCTAGGGACCCAGCAGAGCCAGTCAGAGAGGGCATGGGGGATTTGGGGCTCTCTGGTATGGGCAGTCTCCCCATGGGAAGACTGGAATACTTTTCCACCTTTTCCCCTTTTCCACCTCTTAGTTCTAATTAAATGAATTTTCAACTTCTTCATCCCAGTTTTCCGGCTGGCTGGACCATGACCCATGTGTTACCCACAGCATTCCCATCCTGAATCCAGTCCCAATATGTGCCAGCTCCTGGGAAGAAAGGAACCCTGTCCCAGTGGAAAGCAGAACAGTGGGAACTCCCAGACAGCTTTTGGGGAAACCCTGAATTTATCCAGCACGAAGAACTCTACAGAGTGTGTCAGCTGCTGCCACGAGCTGCATCCTGGATCCGTGAGAGCCATCTCCTGAGAGCTCCCTTGTGTTCCCGTTCCCGCTGGAGCCTCTTGTCCAGCGCTGCCCGCAGGGTTTTCTCCTGCGGCACTGCTGCACGCTGGGAGCCGTGCATTNGAGGAGCTGGAGGAGCTGGAGGAGGCGCAGCAGGGCAGGTGGCCTCGCTCCAGCAGCTGCTCCAGGTCCTCCCACGACAGCTGCCACATCTCCGAGTCCCGCGGGAAGGACACCTCGGGCCACAGCGGCGTCACCAGGTCCTGCAGCTCCCGGGCCGCTGTCACGCAGGGGGTGCAGCAGGGGCCGCAGCCGCAGGGGATGTACAGGGGGCTCTCCGGGGCAGCCGGGCCGTGGGGAGGGGTCTCCTCAGCCAGGGGGGAACCGGGAGCCCCCGGGGCCGCTCGGCGGCACCGCGACCTCCTGGCCCGGCTCCCGAGGCGCTTCCGCGCCTTCCAAAGGCGGGTGGCCAGCAGGATGGCCGTACTGGCCACCAGCAGGACGAGCGTGGGGAGCAGGAAGCTCATGGCTTCATCCGTGTCCCATCGTGGCCGCACTGGGAGCCAGGGGGTGATGGCACCTGTCCTGTAGAGACACCGTGCTGATGTCACAGTGCTGCGGGGGGGACACCTGTGTGACATCACAGCCCCGCCTCAGCCCAGCGCTCACGGCCCCAGGGCACCCCAGTGCTTCCAGGGGCAAGGGGCTCCATGTGGGCACTGGTAGCCCTCTGGAACAGAACAGATGAAAAGGTTCTCAGGCAAGTAGGACATGGTGATGAGGAGGAGGATGATGGTCTCACCTGCTGGCTGACAGAGCTGGGGACATGGATTGTCCCATGGGACACTGCAAGGTGCTTGAGGAGGAAAAGCTCTTCTCAGTAACCACCAAAAGATGTCTGTGTTATCCACAGCATTCCCATCCCAAATCCAAGCCCAGGGCTGTGCCACACGCTGCGAAGAAAATGAACCCTGTGAATCCTACTGAAAGCAAACAACCAAAGCACTGAGGTGGAGCAACATATTTTCCGTGGAGCATGGTGGTGATGGAGAACTGCATCAAGATGGGATTTAGCAGGGGGGAGAGGGGCAGACTGGGTACCCAGGACATCCCATGTAGCACAGGGCAGAAATGTCATCTCCAGTGGAGCACCTGATATCCTACACCAGCTGTGGCACTGCCACATGGTGCCAGCTTATCTGTGTGGTTATGGAAAGACCTGGAGGGTGGCACTGTCACCATGGGTTGAGTCAGACTGGTTTGATGTCTGGGATAAGACCACATGTACAGGAGATGATGGAAGGTGGTGGATGCTGGTTTTCAGCCTGTTGGGAAGAGTTTGGATCCTGTCCCTCCCAGCTCCTTCTGGAGACAGTGTCTGTGGAATCGTAGAATGGTTTGGTTGGGAAGGGTCCAGCTGGGAGCAGGTCCAAGCTGAAGGTGTGGCTGGACAAGGCCCAGTGGGAGTAGGGAATGGAGCTGGCTGGAGAGCAGTTGGGACCCAGCTGGGAGGTGCTGGTGACTCCTGGCCAGAGATGGAGTCACAGAATTGGGATTAGAATCAGCTGCAACCCCAGGCCACCACCTGCGGATTTCCGGGGGGGAAATGCAACTGGTGGCCTGAGGCTGATGCTAATTGGGGTTGTAATAATCAAATGCAGATAATTGCATCTGATTCATGCCATGAGAGCTTGTGTGGGGGTCAGAATAGGTTGAACTGAAGCACAGCAATGTGCCTGCAGGAACAAGCCCGTGGCTGCTGGGGAAAGGCTTTGTTGATGTCCAAGAGGGAATTGGCTCCATGGAGTTTGGGTGAGGCTGTGCTTGCGTATGGTGCTGGGGAAGAGAAGGAGAGGAGCTGAGCTCATGGAATTAAGCAGGAAGGAAGACAAAAGGGATGTGAGCTGTGTTTTCTCCCAGAGACACACACACACAGACAGAGGGACATGCTGGAAGGGCACTTTATTGCTCCATGGAGGGGTCCAGGATGTCTTGGTAGCATCAGTAGGTGCTGAAGATGGCCTGGATGTGCTCCCAGTTTTTCGGTTTGTAGGTGCCAACCCCTGCGGCAGAGGGATGTGTGAGGCTGGGACATGGAGACCCCCAAGCACAGCTCCTTGTGCCCCACACCCCCCTGGGTGCTCACCTTCCTGGAGGGGACTCCAGCTGCTGAGGAACTGCCAGTATGTCCTGTCCTCCGTGCTGCCAGCCAGCCCGTGGATGGAGGTCACATAGGGACCCCAGGATGTCTGCTCTGTCTTGAAGCTGCCGGCAAAGGGAGTGAGCTCAGAGCTGAGTGGGGGTCTGCAAACACCTCTCCTTCTCTCCCACCCTCTGGCTCTCACCAAAAGATGTCGGGTTTCTCATTCCTTGCTGCCTTCATCACCTGGAGCAGCGTGGAGTTATGTGGGACACACACCGAGGTGGAGTAGTGGAAGTAATTCTTCAGCGTGTTGGTGATGGAGAACTGCACCGTGATGGGAGCTGCGGGTGGGGAGAGGGGCAGGGTGGCACCTGGCACACCCCACCTGGCATAGGTCAGGAGTGTCACCCACATGGGGTCAGCTCCAGGTTGGAATTCCAATTGTCCCCAGCATTGGAGACAGGGGCAGCTGTTGGCTTGGGGACATTCCGCTGGTGGCAGCACAGCCCCACCTACCTGCGTTCAGGTACGACTTGCCCACCAGGGGAGGCAGCACCTGGGCTATGGCCATGGGCTGTTTGTAGTCGTGGTTGTAGACCACGTGGAATGCCTGGGCACGGTCCCACTTCCGAGGGGCATAAAACTCACTCGAGGCCTCCAGAGCCTGCGGAAGAGGCGGAACGTGGCACAAGCAGCCTGGGAGTGGGACTGTGACCCCAGAGCCTCTCTCCTCTCCATACCTGCAGGGCCAGCCCCATGCTGTCGATATTCCCGATCATGCCATTCCGCCTTTCTTGCTCATCCAGAAAATCATTGGTCACCGCCTTCAGTGCATCATGGATCAGATGGGTCACATCCTGCTTGGCTGTGTGGTTGTAGGCGCACACCAGCGCCAGTACCGCCATGGCCCGGGTGTCTGTGGGATCCCGGTGTCACTGCCAGCGCTCCAGAGACACCTCTGGGAGCGGAGGGAGCACAGCGGAGCTGGAGGATTCCCTTACCCACATGGTGGGAGCTCTCGTGGTTCAGCAACTCCTCAGCCACAGCCTTGACTGCATCTTGGTAGTCATATTCCTTCACCAGGCACAGGGCCAGGATGTCCAGGCTCTCTGCATACCAGGTGATCACTGCAAGGCAAAGAGGGGTGAGCTGATGGGGTGCAGTGAGGATGACACCCCCCAGTCCCCCCAGTCCTTCCCTCACATCCCTGTGTACCGTTTTTGCTTATCTCCTCATTCATTTTCTGCTTCAGGATGGGGATCAGGTTGATAGTCTTCCCCACAGCATGGACACACCGGGGGTCCTGGCAGGAGGAAAGGAGGGCAAGGACGTACAGAGCCACTTGTCCCGAGGTCATGTCTGTGGGGACAAGAGGACAGAGCGGTGGGATGAGATGTGGCATCCTGAGAGCTGGCAGTGCCAAGCCTGCAGTACAGGGTCTGCTGGGATCAGGTGCACCCCTCCCCTGCTCTGGGTTCTCCTCTCCCTTCCCCACCTGTCTGGGCTCTCTCCACTGCATCCTTCTTTATCTCCTGGAGCAGCCAGTTGTGGACATGGCCGTGGGTGGCTCCAGCCAGGTTCATGGCCAGCAGGATGCTGGGGTTCGGTGGCTTGTCAAACTTGACGGATTTCTCCATGTGCTGCAGCAGTTTCTGGACCAGGTGGTGGTGGGTGACTGTAGCCTGGCACCCCTCTGCCACAGAGGGCAGGTCACCAGGAGCCCTGTGCGTCATCCACTCGTCCCCCTGCAGTGTCACCGGTCTGTCTGCAGTGCTGCTGCAGGAGGACTGACACTCACCGCAGCCCTGCGTGACCGTGGCACTTGCCAGGGCCAGCAGGACCGCGATGCTGTAAGCCATGCTGGGCATCCTCTGTCCTCAGGAGAGCTGATCCACTCAGGGCAACAGAGTCCCACAGGCACTCATCTCTCCAGCTGTGCCCTCTGCTTTTATCTGTTCCTGGTGCCATCCTGTGGTCACCTGCCCACCCACACTTGCTGTGGCACTTCCACATGATGCCAACTTATCTGTGTGGTTACAGAAGGACCTGGAGCGTGGCACCATCACCATGGGTTGAGTCAGACAGGATGCTCCTGTGTGACTGGTTTGACATCTGGGATAAGACCATATGTGTACAGGAGATGGTGGAAGGTCGTGGGTGCTGGTTTTTGGGCTGTTGGGAAGAGTTGGGATCCCNGGAAGGGCACTTTATTGCTCCATGGAGGGGTCCAGGATGTCTTGGTAGCATCAGTAGGTGCTGAAGATGGCCTGGATGTGCTCCCCATCGTGTGGTTTGTAGGTGCCAACCCCTGCGGCAGAGGGATGCGTGAGGCTGGGATCTGCAGATCCCCACCACAGGCTCCCCTGCACCATCCCTGGCCCCCTCCCCCACCTTCATCGAGGGCATTCCCAGCGCTGAGGAACTGCCAGTATGTCCTGTCCTCCGTGCTGCCAGCCAGCCCGTGGATGGAGGTCACATAGGGACCCCAGGATGTCTGCTCCGTCTGGAAGCTGTGGGAGAGTTGAGGAGGCTCAGGCCTGGGTGGGGAAATGGCAAATCCCACCTCCAAAGCCACCCTGGCTCTCACCTAAAGGTTTGGGGGTCCTCCTGTGCTGCCACCTCCATCACCTGGAGCAGCGTGGAGTCATTTGGGACTTCCACTGAGATGGAGTAGTGGAAGTGTTTTCCCTGGAGAGTGTTGGTGATGGAGTAATGCACCTGGATGGGGGCTGTGCAGGGAGAGAGCGGCAGGGTGGGCACCTGGCACACCCCCCATGGGCACAGGGTGGGAACATCATCCCTGCGGGGTCTGGGCAACTCCAGGTGGGATCGACGTACCTCTGGGAATGCTGTGTGTCCCAAGCATTGGGGACAGGGGCGGCTGTCGGCCTGGGGACATATTCTTGGTGGCAGCACAGTCCAGGCCAGCCACATCCAGGTAGGACCTGCCCACCAGGGCTGGCAGCACGTGGGCGATGGCCATGGGCTGCTGGTAGTCGTGGGCGTACACCATGGAGAAGGCCTGGGCACAGTCCCACTCCCGTGGGGCGTAAAACTTCCTTGTGGCCTCCAGTGCCTGTGGAGCGGGTGGGACGTGGAATGACACATCTGGGAAGGGGACCAGGTGGCCCCAATGCCACACTCCCCTGGCACCTCCCCTACCTGCAGGGCCAGCCCCATGCTGTAGATATTCCCAATCATGCCATTCCTCTTCTCCTGCTCATCCAGGAAGCTGTTGCTCACTGTCCAAATTGCCTCCCGGAGCAGATCCTGCACGTCCTGGAGCTCCACGTAGTTGTAGACGCAGGCCAGCGCCAGTGCCACCATGGCCTGGGTGTCTGTGGCATCCTGGAGTCACTGCCAAGGTTTGGGAGAGACCCCAGGAGTGGGAATGTGGGAGCAGAGGAGTTCCTTACCCACGGAGATGTGGCTCTCGGGGTTCAGCACCTGCTTGGCCAGGGCCACCGATGGCCCTTGAGCGCCACCCGCCTCAGCCAGGCACAGGGCCAGGGTGTCCAGGCCCACGCTGTACAGGGTAGTTTTGGGAATCCCCTCGGCCTCTGAAAGCAAAGAGTGGCAAGATGACAGGGTGTGGGGACAGTGACACCCCCAGGCCCCCAAGTCCCAACAAACCCAGTTTGGCCATCTCCTCATCTGTTTTCTGCTGCAGGACACGGATCAAGTTGAGGGTCTGCTCCAGGGCATGGACTTGCTGGGGATCCTGGCAGGAGGAGAGGAGGGCGAGGACGTGCAGAGCCACCTGTCCTGAGGTCATGTCTGTGGGGACAAGGGGCAGCCAGGCTGTGCTGGGCTGGGCACCCCAAGAACTGGCGGAAACCTGGTCCCCCAGGAGCTGGTGACTTCCCTCCGTTCTCTCCCTACCTTTCTGGGCTCTCCTCACTGCCTCCTCCTTGATCTCCTGGAGCAGCCACTTGTGGATGGGACCATTGCTGTCCCCCCCAGCCAGGTTCATGGCCAGCAGGACACTGGGATTTGCCGCCTCCTCGAGATTTACAGATTCCTCCATGTGCTGGAGCAGCTGGGAGACCTTATCCTGCAGGGCCACTGGAAAGAGAGGGGAGGTCACCGGGATCCTGTGTCCCATCCATGGTGTCTCCTGGTTCTCCATGTGTGGCTGACACTCACCACAGTCCTCGGTGGCTGTGCAGCCCACCAGGGCCAGCAGGACCCCGATGCCCAAAGCCACACCAAGCATCCTTCTGGAGCCAGCTGACCCACTCAGGGTGGCAGATTCTGTGGGAATTCAGCTCTCTGGGCGTCCTCTCTGCCTTTAGCTGTTCCCAGTGTCCTTGTCCCGGCACCTGCCCTCCCACAGCCGCCCTGGCTCTGCCAAGCACCGCTGGCTTATCTGTGTGTCCAGCGGGGGAGGAAGGGTGACGATTTTCCATTTGGGATCGCTGGGGACCACTTGGACCACTTCAGTATCCATGAGGCTGTGATGTTGTATGGGATTCATCCCATAATGTCCCAGAAGGAATCACCTCAATCTCCCACCCAAGGTCCTGGAAGCCTGAGGAGCTCCATTGCTGGCTGGGCATTCTCCACCTGTATCCTGCTTGGACTTTTCCAGGAAACTCCAGCCCTGATAATCTAACTTCAGTACCGAGAAAACTGGTGGAGGTCACACTGGACCCTGCTGGGAAAGCAATTCAAGGACAGTGCCTGCGTCAGGCACAGGCAGCTCAGGATAACAGAGAGAAATTCCCGTCTAACTGGTTTCTGATCCTGCTGCCATAAGGTCTCCCAGCTCAGTTGATGGGAAGGCAGAGCCTGTTCATTTTTAGGATTGTAGTAGGAGTTTTGGCCCTGTCCCTCACAGAATCCTTCTGGAGGTGTCCAGCTGTGAGATGAGCAGGGGCAGGGTGTGCTGGCTGCTGTGCTGGATTTAACTGGGATGGGGAACTTTTTGTTTACTGGATTTGGATTCAGAATGGTAATGGTGCGGATAACACACAGGAGGTTTGGTGGTTGCTGAGCAGGGCTTGCCCTTCTCAAGCACTTTGCAGTGTCCCGCGGGACAATCCAGGACGAGGCACCATCCACAGGGACATTCCCTGTGCCTTCTATGGGCAGGGAGGAAAAAGGGGTGGGGGGGTCTGGAGGGTGATGGTGTCACTTGGCACAGCCCATTGTGGTGGAGGACCCGGTGAGTAAGGGATGAGGGGGCCCGACTGAGATCCCTCCAAAAAAGGGAGGTTACAGCCCCAAAACGCCTGAAAATCGTGAGGGGTTTGTGTGGAAAATATTGAAAACTGCGAATATTGCCATTTGTGTGTATTCTGAGAAATTTTAATGCATTTAAAAACTGATTCCGAAATAAACCCCTGTTTCTGCTGTGTTATAGACAGGATATAGACTGTAAGGAATTCTGGTTACGGAACTAGAGGGTTTGAAAATACAGATTTCTCCATCCGGGGCCAAGGCCGGGGCTGCTCCCGGAAGGAAACGCCGCAGCCCCCGGAGCTCAGGGGCGGAGCCGGGAGCGGCGATGGCGGAGCCCGGGGAGCGGCGGGGCCGGACCGGGAGCACCGGGGGCGGCGGCGCCGGGCTCGGAGGTGAGCGGGGAACGGGGACAGCCCCGAGCGGGAACGGGGACAGCCCCGAGCGTGCCGCGGGGATGGGTGTCCCGGCACGGAGATGAGTGTCCCGGCACAGGGATGGGTGTCCCGGTGGAGGGATGGGTGTCCCGGCACAGGGATCGCTGTCCCGGTGCAGTGATTCGTGTCCCGGCCCAGGGATCGCTGTCCCGGTGCAGTGATTCGTGTCCCGGTGCAGGGATCGCTGTCCCGGTGCAGTGATTCGTGTCCCGGTGCAGGGATCGCTGTCCCGGCAAAGGGATGGGTGTCCCGGCCCAGGGATCGCTGTCCCGGT
>VYZP01038653.1:3640-18549 GCA_013400635.1 Hypocryptadius cinnamomeus | reverse complement strand
AAAAGAAAAAAAAAAAAAAAGGGGGAATCTCTCTCTCTCTCTCTCCTTTCCGATGAGTTCTTATTTTGTCAACTCGACCTTCCCGGTGAGCCTGGCGGCGGGGCAGGAGCCCTTCCTGGGACAGATCCCGCTGTACCCCTCGGGCTACGCGGATCCTTTGAGGCACTACCCCGGCAGCTACGGAGCCGCGGGCGCGCAGGACAAGGGCTACACCTCCTCTCCTTACTACCAGCAGAGCAGCGCGGCGTTCGGCGGCCGCGGCTCCGCCTGTGACTACGGGCCCGGCGGCTTTTTCAGGGACAAGGACCCTGCGTGCGCCCCTCCCAGCCTGGACGAGGTGCCCTCCTTCGGCGCCGAGCCGCGCAAGGCGGACTGCGCGCAGGGCAAAAGCGCGTTCGGAGAGAGCGAGGAGCAAAAGTGTTCCGCGCCGGTTTACCCCTGGATGCAGCGGATGAACTCTTGCAATAGTGAGTTTGCTCTTTTTGCAGAAATAAATGCGTCCCGTCTCCTCCCTCCCCGCCCTTTTCTTATTTGTTACCGCCCGGGAGAGAGAGAGAGCGAGCGAGGGGAGCAGGAGGAAGGTTCGAGTTTAGAGCCCAAACTTCCAGCGGGGGAACTTGGGAGGACGTGAGAGGCTCCAAACACGCACCAAAACTTCCCAGCGCTCCGAGCTTTCCCCCCCTCCCCGCTCCACCCCGAGCTACAAACGCTTCAACCCCAAAAACTGAATTTCTGAATTTCTGCCCCCCTCCCTCCTTTTTTTTTTTTTTGTTTTTTCCCTCTTTTTTTTATTTTTTGCCACATTCCTGTCCGCGTGTCACTCAGCCACAGCGATTTGTCTCTGTCTCTGCCCCACACGCACAGGGAGATATCTTTTCTGAATCGGATCTGGATGACTTTACACACACAGCCCCGACCCGCGCCCCCACGCAGCTCCCCCTCTCCCCCTCTCCCTCTCTCTGTCTCCCAGAGCCAGAATTAAATGATAGAAAAAGTGTTTAAATATTTGAAGGCAGACGGCTGCATTTTTAATGCCACTCGCACGTAATGAAAAGTCTGCCTGGGGAGGATTTTCCTGGTTTTCCCCCCACCCCGGTGATCTATGACTTCTTTAAGTGCTGTTTCCCCAATCAGAATTACAACAATAACCGAAAAAAAACCCAGATAAGTGTGGGGGGGACGAATAATAAAAGCCTGCCCGCTCTCCTTGCCCGTGCTCAGATGCATTTGTTGCCTTTTAAGTTCCAAATTGATGTCCATTAGCGTTGTGTCCTCTTTAATGCGGACTTTGGGCAGATCGATCCACTTCATTATTGCTTAAACGCCCCGATCTATTACGGCTTTGCCGGCAGGGTGGAACGCGGGGTGGGGGAGAGGGGGGCGAACGAGAACACCTTGCGATCCCTCATCCCGGAATAAGATGGATCTGGCCTTGTCCGTCTGCCCAAAGCCCGGCTTTAACCCCCCCTGCCCGCCCGGGCCGCTCCGAGCGCTGCTCCCGGAGCTGCGCGGAGCTCTGGGAAAGGGCGGCCCCCTCCGCACCGGCCCAAAAATCAACCTCGGCCTTCCCTCCTCCTCTATTTCCCCTTAACTTCCTCTATTTCCCCTTTATTTCCCCTATTTCCCCTTTATTTCCTCTATTTCCCCTTTATTTCCTCTATTTCCCCTTTATTTCCTCTATTTCCCCTTTATTTCCTCTATTTCCCCTTTATTTCNTCTTTTTTTATATTTTCTTCCATTTCCCCCCTATTTTTTTATATTTTCTTCCATTTTCCCCCCTATTTTTTAATATTTTCCCCTATTTTCCCCCTATTTTTTAAATATTTCCGCCTATTTTGCCCTATTTCCGCCCCATTTTCCCCCATTTTCCCCCTCGCCGATCCCGATTTTTGGTTGATTTTCCCTCTCCGCGGCTCCCTCAGGTTCGTCCTTCGGTCCCAGCGGCCGGCGGGGCCGCCAGACCTACACCCGCTACCAAACCCTGGAGCTGGAGAAGGAATTCCACTTCAACCGCTACCTGACCCGGCGGCGCCGCATCGAGATCGCGCACTCGCTGTGCCTGACCGAGCGCCAGATCAAAATCTGGTTCCAGAACCGCCGCATGAAGTGGAAAAAGGAGAACAAACTGCTCAGCTCCTCGCAGCTCAGCGCCGAGGAGGAGGAGGAGAAAGCGGCCGAGTGATTCGACAGCAAAAAAAACAAAACAAAACAAAACAAAACACCCACACACACACAAAAAAAAACAACAAACAACACAAAAAAAAAAGAGAGAAAAAGCAACAACAACAGCTCAAAAGTTATTTAAAACGCGAGGAGAAAGCGATAAAAAATTGGGATTTAGGGAGGGAGTGAGGGAGTGTGAGAGGAGAGGGGGGCTGGGAGGGAATTGTCGCTCCTGGCTGGGACGAGCCCCTGCAGCAGCGGCGACCGCCACAAAGTTTGGGCCACCAACGCCCCGGACTCGAATTCCCGATGATTTTGTCCAGAAACAAACAAAAAACAAACAAAACACACAAAAATAATCAGGCTTCTAGCCGCGTTTTGAAGTTTTTTCGCCCCTTCCCTCCCGCTCCGCCCCCACCCCCTACAAGAAATGGAATAATAATAATAATGATAATTAAAAAGTGAAGAGATGGAGAGAGAGGAGGAGGGAAAGAAAGGGAAAGAGAAAAAAAGGGGAAAAAAAGAAAAAAAATTTAAAAAAAAAGGACTCCTAGCCGTGTTTCTACCCTTGGTGTCACTGTTAGTAATCCGCTAACTCTTGTATTTAATGGAAGTGCTGCAATATCTGTCATTTGGGGTGTTTCTTGTCCTAATTTTGTAAAAATGTTTCATGCACGCTTGACATAAGTTGGTTTTTTATTTACTTTTTTTCCAATTTTTTTTTTTTACTCTTTTGGTAAATTAATCAAACCCTGGGGTTCTTTGTAATTAGTTTTGGGGTGTTTGGTTTTTGTTTGGGGTTTTTTTTTCCTTTTTTTTTGGCCTTTTTATTTTTTTTAATCTTCAAAAGGAAAAATCTACTGAAAGAACGAGTACTACCTACAAGGCTGCAGGAAAAAAAAAAAAAAAGAAAAAAATAAGAAGAACAACGACAGAAAGTTCTATTTTATTAATTTTTGTACGTGTTGTGTTTGGAGTTTGTCTTAGGTATGAACATGGAATTCTCTAATAAAAGCCAAGTCTTCGATCTCACCCGCACTCCCCTCCCCTGTCATTATTAGCGCTGATTTTCAGGGGATTTTTCCCTTTTCCAGGGGGGTGAAAAGGAGATTTTCTCTGCCCTCTGGGTGACGATGAACCCAGATCCTCCAGGACACGCAATTCCGAGGCGCGGGAGTCACAGGGCACAGAAAAATCTGATTTTCCCCCCTTTTTTTTGGCTCTAATCTGAACTGGAAGCGCTTTCACCAGGAGCATTTCCTGGCTGACATTTCTGCCTTCAGCACCGCGCTCTCTCTCTGTTTCTCTCTTTTTTTTTTTTTTTATTGTTACAGTACAAAGAGTTATGACGAAACGCCGTCCCATCTCCATAATAAATCAAGGAAACGGGCAAAAATACGCTCTCATTTATCTACCAAAGCTACCTAACATTTGCCCAGCATCTTTCAAACATCTGCTCCCTCGCTCCGTGCCCCCAAATCAAAGAGAAATGTGGCGCAAAAAAAAAAAAAAAAAAAAAAAAAAAAAAATTTAAAAAAATCCAGATTTCCACGGAATTTACCCCGGAAAAAAATTCTCATTGCCAGGAATGAGCGCCCGTTTAAGCTGGGGGGGGAAAAAGTGGGAAAATTCTGAATTCAGCTCTCTGGAAAGGGCGGATTTTTATTTTCTCTTGCGAGCGGCTCCTTGGCTTGGCTGGGGATGGGACGGGGAAGGTTTTGTGCTCCTCACCGAGGAATTTCCTTGCGAAATCTCCAACTTTTCCCCGCGTTTCGGGGGAATGGAATGAGAGAAGAGGGTTTTTTTGTGGTTTTGGGTTTTTTTTATCAGCTGGGGGATTTAGGGCCGGGTCGGGAATGTGCGCGGGGGGGAAAAGGCGAGCAGGGAGCGGCTCGTGGCCACCAGAAATCCCCGGGTGGGAGCGCGTCCCCCCCGCGCCACGAGCCGGTTTTAATGTCAGCCACTTTTAAAATCAATTCATGCAGAAGCTTCACAGCTGTAGGACATTTACTATTATTGCCACGCTTTTCATTGCCCGTAATTATTATAATTATATGTCACTTTCAATATGGCGCATAATTCCCAACGAGTTGCAGGCGAGCACGCGAAATTCCTAAAGTGCCTCGGAAGGAGGGGGAAAAAAAACCGAAAAAAGGAAAAAAAAGTAAAAAAATAAGGAGAGAGACAGAGAAAAGGAGAGAGACAGAGAAAAGAGAAGAAGGAGAGGAAAAAAAGGAAATAATGCCTAAAAAGCTCAGCTCTTTCCCAGCGTTCTCCCCAATTTCCGAGCGCTTTTGCTCCCCGATGTTCCTTGCAGGTCAACAAACGGGAAGGAAAACCCACGCAGCTCAAGGCTCAAAGAGGACGTGGAAATGCTCGGGAGCAGCAACATCCTAAAAATCAGCCTTATCAGCCCTTGCCACCGGCCGGATTTTCGCCTCTTTTTCCTTTCTCCCACCCGTTTTTCCCCAGGTTTTTTTTCCCCACTCCAGAATTGAGGTGCGAGCTCCGGGCTGAAGGAACCTCGACCTTTCCGCCGAGAAACCACCCCAAAAATTACCCGCAGCTCCTCGTCACCCCTTCCAACTCCGGACCCCCACAGAGGCCTCGCAGCCACCCAAAACCTCATCCCAAACTTCTCCAGCGCTCTTCCACCGCCACAAACCCGAGACTTCTCCAGAAACACCCCCGACCCGCAGGACGCACCGCGCCCTCTCCTCTCTCCCCACCGCGACTCGCCGCATTTTATTTTTTACAATTTTCTCACTTTAAAAAAAAGCAAAACCGAGCGGGGGTGAGGGAGATTTTTGATTTTTGATTTTTTTCTGGTTTTTTTGGGGGAGAGCAGGAGGAGGAGGAGAAGGGGGCGCCCCCGGAGGTGCAGTGCGGCGGCGCGGCCGGCAGGTGGCGCGCTCCGCCCAGGCGGGGGGCGATGGCGGCCGCGGATTTGGGGCGAATTCGGGCCCGGAGCGGCTCCGCGCTCGTCATTATTTGTAACCATAGAGCATGAATTACCTCTTGAGGTCACCAGCGAGAATTTACGACTGGTCAACAAAAGCACGTGACGCCCAAACGCACCCCCCACCCTCCCCCCATATTTGGCCGCATACATAGCAAAAACGAAGTACAGTGCATCGCTATAATTCATTAATACATCATAAATCGTCAAGCACGGGGTTATAACGACCACGAGCCACAAATCAAGCCCTCCAAAATAACCCAAATGAGCTCTTACTTTGTAAACTCGTTCTCAGGGCGCTACCCAAATGGCCCCGACTATCAGTTACTAAATTATGGGACCGGCAGTTCCATGAACGGTTCTTACAGAGATTCAAGCACCATGCATTCCAGCTCTTATGGCTACAACTACAATGGGATGGACCTTAGCATCAACCGCTCAGCCTCCTCCAGTCACTTTGGGGCTGTGGGCGAGAGCTCCCGCGGTTTCCCTTCTCCAGCTCAGGAGAGCAGGTTTAGACAGGCGTCCAGCTGCTCCTTATCTTCTCCCGACTCCCTGCCCTGCTCCAACAGCGAGAGCCACGGAGGCAAACCCGCCCCGTCCCCCTCCGAGCCGGCTCCTGCTGCCAGCACCACCACCAACACAAATTTCACAGAACTAGACGAGACCAGCGCGTCCTCGGGAGCCGACGAGGGCACTCCAATAAGCAGCAGCATCCCCCGAGCGCAGGCAGAGCCCATCGCGACCTCCACGGCAGCGACAGAAGGGCAGGCACCTCAGATATTCCCTTGGATGAGGAAACTTCACATTAGCCATGGTACAGCTCCTTCTTTTTCCGTCGTTGTGCTTGTTTATTTTTTGCCGCACATCCCCCCTACCCCACCCCACCTCGCTCTTTTTCTCCGCTGTTTCTTTCTCTTTTTTCCCCCCTTTCCCTTCTTTTTTCCCTCCCCCCCCCAGTCCCGCTCCCTGTTTTTTCCCCTCGCTCCTTCCCTTTATTCCGCGGAGGCGCTTTGATCAGAATCGCAGCTATTTATTGCTTTTGTATTTCTCGCTCTGAAGCTGCCTCTGGCGCCTGCAGAGGGGGGGTCTGCGTGTGTCTGTGTGTTTGTGGGGGGCGATTTTATTTTCCTTTCGCTCTCCTCGCCGCCAAACCGGCGCTTTTTTAAAGCCCTTAGCACCGCGCGGGCGGTGGGAGAAGGTGATTTAAAAACTGAGGCCAGGGGGGTTGTTCCTGGGGGTGGGGTGCGGGGGGGGTGGAAAGGGAAGAATTGACCATGAAAATGGCACTCGAGGCACAGATGGGGCTCGCAGCCCCGTCCTGCCCTGATTTTCCGGGTTCATTCCTGGCCGTTCTGCCCTTGACAAACCCCCGGGAAGGAAGAGCCGCCCCCCAGCTCCCTCCCGGCGCTCGATTCCCGGTTTTGTGGCGGAGGAAAGAGCGGCACTAAAGCTGCCGGGAGCGCCGGGAGCGGGGAGAAAAGGGCAGCGATCCCCAGAGCTCCCTTCCCCGGTTAAATTATGGATATCGAGTGGGGAATGTCGGCTCCGGAGGGGCCGAGGGTGGGGGGTTTCACACGTGTGCGAGGTGGGGGGGTGGGAGAAAAAGGAGAGAGAGGAGGGGGGGTGCTGCTATTTGGGGGCAATTCGCAGCTTTTTGCTATTAAAAAAAAAATACTTAAAAAAAAGCGCGAAAAATAGGCTTAAAATTTAAAAAATAGGTGAAAAATAGATGAAATCCAAGGAGAAAGAGCAAAACCAAACCCCGCTGTTGTCCGTGTTACCCAGACATGACTGGACCAGACGGGAAGAGGGCGAGGACAGCGTACACTCGCTACCAGACCCTGGAGTTGGAAAAGGAATTCCACTTCAATAGATATCTCACCCGCAGGAGGAGAATAGAGATCGCTCACGCGCTCTGCCTCTCCGAGCGCCAGATCAAAATCTGGTTCCAGAACCGGCGGATGAAGTGGAAGAAGGATAACAAACTGAAGAGCATGAGCCTGGCCTCGGCCGGCAGCGCCTTCCAGCCCTGAGCCAGCCCGCGGGGGGAAAAGCAGGAGGAGAGGAAGAGGAGGAAGAGGAGGAGGCGGGCGAGGAAAAAATTTTAAAAAAAATTAAAAAAAAAATACAAACAAACCCCCCGCCCCGAGTGAATAAAATAAATAAAGGAGCTGCGGTTTGGGAGGACTGTGCAGCGAGGCGCCTTATGATCCGCGTGATTTCTCTGATTTCTCCTCAAATCAGCTCCTGGGGGTACCCTGAGCTCGTGGCGTGCTCTCCTTTGGAAGTTTTTTTGTTTTGTTTGTTTGTTTGTTAAAAAAAAAATTAAATTTTATTTCCAGATGCTCCTCCTGCTCTCGTTGTTCTTCTAAATGTCTGTGTCCGTGCTCTCTTGGTGCTTTCTGGAAAGCTAGCATGTATTCTGTGAGCCCTTTGAATGTTATAACTTATTTATAAATCCACAACAGATACGGTTGTTGGTTTATTTGCTGGGATTTTCTTTTTTTTTTTTAATATTTTTTTTCCCCCACCCCTTTTTTTTTCCGAGTTTCCTGCTCTTGGGTGAGTTTTTCTCTGCCTAAGCGAAAATCGGGGGTTCCTGCACTACAGTCGCAGAAAAAAAGTCTTTAAAAAACCAACAAAAATGTAAAAAAATAGGAAAAAAAAAAAAAAAAAAAAAAAAAAAAAAGCAGCTCTTGTATCTTTCTGTCTTAAAATTGTCCAGTCTGTGTTTTAGTCCGAACTCCAGGCCAGGATTTCTAATCCCAGCCTAATTCCAAGGCGTACTCTTAGACGTGGGTGAACTTCACTATTAAAAAATGATAATAATAATAATAATTAATAACTAAAAAAAAAAAAAAAAGAAAGAAAAAAATGTATAAAAAGCGGAGAGCGACGCCGGAGCGCTCTGCTGTTTGTAAATATTAGAAATATTTCTGCCGTGAGTAATAGCCGGGTCGTAGTGGGCAGGGTGAGTGCGGTGTTCTGTGTAAAATTGGCATCTGTCATGTCTAGCAGCCGGGGAGTTCTCGGCCGAGAAGCTTTTTGTATTTGTTTGTAGCTTTACTCGAAGTCAAATAAACGTTTTCCCCCCACTCACCGAGGCTCCCAGTCGCGTTCTTACCCCCTGGAACCCCTCCGAAATTCGAAATTCGCAGCCCGCCAGGTGCCTCAGCCTCTGCTGGGCGGCACAAACGCCCCAAACTCCCCCAAAATCCCTCAAAATCCGCAAAAAATCGGCCAAAATCCCCAAGTCCCGGCGCCGCGCGGGGCTCCAACGCAACCGTCACCCCCAAAACCGCGCGGCCCCCCCAGAATGGCCTCGGCCAAAGCGATTTTTGCTGCTCCGAGCGGCCCCAGCTCCGCTCCCGACGCTCCCAACTCTGATTTTCCCTCCCCCCCGACGCTTCCCCAGCGTTCCGGGGATGCTCGGCCAGCAAAAAAAACCACCAAAAATCACATTTAAAACGCCAACGCCACGTCCCCGGGCGCGCCGAGCATCGCAGAGGTGAGGTTTTGTTAGTCCGGGATTATAAATAAATCAGAGGTTTCTGGCTAAAGCCGAGCTCTGCGCTGCTGCTCCTGGGGGGTTTTACCTCTTAGTCCCTGGCTTAACATGGAAATCGCGGCTGCCGCCCCCGCGCACGCTTTGGCACCAAATCTGCCCCGGGGAACCCGAAAAGCTCGGTCTAAAGGCGCTCGAGCCGAGCTTAGCGCGACGCCTCTGCCGCCTCCACAGCTCGCAGCAAGGAAAGTTGAGCTCGGAACTTACCAAACTTAATCTCTGCCACTGTTTGGGTACTTCTTAAGTGATTTTGAGAGGGATGTGAAGTGGACTGTCAGATCCCAAACCATTTGCTCGCCTTCCCCTTGGTAAATTTTTTTTTTTGTCCCTATTTTTTCTCTCTCTTTTTTTTTTTTTTTTTTTTTTTACCAATAGCGAACTGCCCCCCAAAAAAGTGGGTATGACATTTAGATGTCAAATGGATAGGGGGTTTTTATCTCCAAGTTAGATCGTAAAAATCGCCCGGAGCTCAGCCAGATACCCCTCACTGGCTCTCAAAAGTCACGTGAGGTCCATAAAGTTAGTTTTATGGTTTTGGGGAGTTGACAATGTACAATATATTTCACATTCTCCAGAATGTTAAGTGACACTTTAACTGCTGGCTCTGCCTCGTCGGGGGCAGCGGTGGGGCGAGCACTTTTCCAGATGAGAGATAAACGTTGCAATCGCAGGGTGAACAATGTTTTTTGCGGGTCCCGCTCTCAGGGCAGAGGGCCCACGGACTGCGGTGCTCAAAGTAAGTCCTCAAATATTCTCTGCTTTAAAAAAAAACCCAAAAAAAAGCCCAAAAAAACCCCAAAACCCCCTCAAAAAAATCTCTTTGCGAGCGTTGGCGGGGCTGCTCCAACTGGCGGAGCTTTGGTTTTAAAGGAGGATTTTCCATCCCAGCTCCCAGGCCCGGCTGGGTGGAAGCGGCTGAAAAATGGGGAAAAATGGGTGAAAATCGGTGAAAATGGGTGAAAATGGGTGAAAATGCCTCCTGCGAGGGCAGCCGGCCCTGGCAGGGGACGCGAGGCCAAGTTTGGGGCTGGCGCTGTCCCTCGGAGGGGACAGGAGGTGCCTCGGGGGGGGTCGGTGCCGCCCGAGCCTTTTTTGCATTTCAATGCCCTCCGCTCTCACCTTTCACCTGCTCGCCACGAAAAATCCGATTTTTCCTTCTCTTTCTCTCCACTCGCCTTTGCTACTTGGGTTGTTTGGGGGTTTATTTTTGTTTATTTGGTTTTTTTGGTGTTTTGCTGATTTTTTTTTAATTTTTAAATTTTTTTTTTTTGCCTCAGGCTTTTTTTTTTTTTCCTTTTTTTTTTTTTTCTCTCATTTTTTTTTCCCCTCTCGGGTTTCCTCCCCGCCGAAGGAGCGCAGACATTTAACAGGATCGAGTGTCCTCACATTTCCGCGCTCCGTCCCTGCCATCTGGAGACACTGAATGACCACTCTTGTGCCTGCAGCCCGGCTTGAAGTGCTACAGAAAAATAATCACAGGAGCTGCTGCTCCTGCATCTGGAGCCTCCAAAGCCGCGCTCCCCCTCTCCCTTCCCTGCCAAAAACCAAATTCGGGAAAATTTCCCCCAAAATCCGCCGGCCAGTGGCTGCGCCGGGCAGGTGGCCCCGCAGAAATCGGGCAGGTAGAGCGAAAAAAAGGAAAAAAACCCCAAAATTCCAAGCCTGGAGAGGCGGCTGTGGGGTTTTTTGGGGTTTTTTGGGGGAGCTCAGTTGTGGCATCTTCACACCTGAGGCGGCTCCTCCCTCAATGAAATCAAAAAATCAACTCAAAATCAAATTAAATTTAAAATACGAGCTCAGAGCCAGAGTGCTGCTAAGATTTGGGGCATTTCTAGGGTTCACAAACTTCGCTTTTTTTTCTTTTTTTTATTTTTCCTCCTCTTTCTCCCTTTTTCTCACCCTCAGACCACATTTGGTGGACACATGTCCGTCTCTTTTTGTATCTTTTTGCATTTTTTTGTATTTTTTTCCCCCTTCTCGCACACTTTGGAGATCGTTTTTCCTCCCTCGGGCTGTTTTTCCTGCCCCGCTCCATGTGGCTCCCAAAATTTTCGCCACCAGCAGCAGAACTCGGGGCTGAGCCCCCTCTGCTCTGGAAATTCGGGAATTTTGGGCCTCTCCCAGGGGGATAATGAAGATATTGGGTGGGATGCAGGCGGAGTTGCTGCTTGGAGGGGGTTTTGGCCTCGGAAGTGATGATTTATCCCCAATTTTGGGGAGGTTTGGTGGTGTTGGGGTGGGATCAGTGGTGGCCTGCTCCTTCTTCACCCTCCCCGTCCCTTCTGGCGTTGAAAAGTGGAATTTTTCTGACCCCAAATCCGAGTATTTGGGATGTGCCTGGACCCCAAAATCCTGGTGATCCCAAAATTCCATGGGAATTCCATGGGCCATCCATCCATCCACCCATCCATCCATCCATCCATCCATCCATCCATCCCCACTCCCAAAATTTCATTTTTTGGGTATTCCCGGCCAAACTTCCCTTCCAAACCCTCTCGCCCCACAGGAGCCACAATTTGGGGTTTTTTTAACCTTTAAAATCTTCTTTTTGAATGTGTTGCTGCAGATAATGCGGGGTTTTGAGGGGGAAAAAGCAGATTTTTGGATTTGTCCATGGGGGTTTTGGCTATGGGGTTTTCCAATGGGGTTTTTGGCTATGGGGTTTTTAGCTGTGGGATTTTCCAATGGAGTTTTTGGCTATGGGATTTTCCAATGGAGTTTTTAGCTGTGGGATTTTCCAATGGGGTTTTTGGCTATGGGATTTTCCAATGGGTTTTTTGGCTATGGGATTTTCCAATGGGTTTTTTGGCTATGGGATTTTCCAATGGGTTTTTTGGCTATGGGATTTTCCAATGGGGTTTTTGGCTATGGGATTTTCCAATGGGTTTTTTGGCTATGGGATTTTCCAATGGGGTTTTTGGCTATGGGATTTTCCAATGGGTTTTTTGGCTATGGGATTTTCCAATGGGGTTTTTGGCTATGGGATTTTCCAATGGGTTTTTTGGCTATGGGATTTTCCAATGGGGTTTTTGGCTATGGGATTTTCCAATGGGTTTTTTGGCTATGGGATTTTCCAATGGGGTTTTTGGCTATGGGATTTTCCAATGGGTTTTTTGGCTATGGGATTTTCCAATGGGGTTTTTGGCTATGGGATTTTCCAATGGGTTTTTTGGCTATGGGATTTTCCAATGGGGTTTTTGGCTATGGGATTTTCCAATGGGTTTTTTGGCTATGGGATTTTCCAATGGGGTTTTTGGCTATGGGATTTTCCAATGGGTTTTTTGGCTATGGGATTTTCCAATGGGGTTTTTGGCTATGGGATTTTCCAATGGGTTTTTTGGCTATGGGATTTTCCAATGGGGTTTTTGGCTATGGGATTTTCCAATGGGTTTTTTGGCTATGGGATTTTCCAATGGGGTTTTTGGCTATGGGATTTTCCAATGGGGTTTTTGGCTATGGGATTTTCCAATGGGGTTTTTGGCTATGGGATTTTTCAGTGGGGTTTTTGGCTATGGGATTTTCCAATGGGGGTTTTGGCTATGGGATTTTTCAGTGGAGTTTTTGGCTATGGGGTTTTCCAATGGGGTTTTTGGCTATGGGTTTTTTCCAATGGAGTTTTCCAATGGGGTTTTTGGCTATGGGATTTCCAATGGGTTTTTTTGCTATGGGATTTTTCAGTGGGGTTTTATCTGTGGGATTTTTCCAATGGGTTTTTTTGCTATGGGATTTTTCAGTGGGGTTTTTGGCTATGGGAATTCTTCAGTGGGGTTTTAGCTGTGGTATATTTCAGTGGAATTTTATCTATGGGATTTGTCAGTGGAGTTTTTAGCTATGGGATTTTTCAGTGGAATTTTAGCTATGGGATTTTTCAGTGGAATTTTATCTATGGGATTTGTCAGCGGAGTTTTTAGCTATGGGATTTTTCAGTGGGGTTTTTACCTATGGGATATTTCAGTGGAATTTAAGCCATGGGATCTTTCAATGGAGTTTTTAGCCATGGGATGAGCTCCTCGCTGGGGTGACGACAGGTCCCACCCTGTGCCGTCCCCTCTCCTGGAGCATCCCTGCTCACGGGGGCTGGAATTTCAACCCCACTCCAGGAGCTCTGATTTCTACCTGCAGCATTTTTGGGGCTGTTCCTGGAGGTTTTTCTCCCAACCAGCTGCGTTTTTAGGGAATTATTTGGGGTTTTTTTGGGGTTTTTTGGTGTTTTTCTCGGCCAAACCTCCCTCTTCCTGTGAGTTGTCACCATCTCCCATTTTCCACCCCTCGAGGGGTCACGGGCCAAGCTCGGGCTCGGCGCAGGCTTCCTTTTTTAAAAGGAAAAAATGAATTCCGAACGCACAAAAAAACCCCCCCAAACCCTGCCCGTTTTGGTGCGAAAGGAAGCGTGAGGAGAGTAAACAGGAAAGCGCAGCTCTGACCGTGCAGGTAGGCGGGGATTTTCATTTTCCTGGGCATTTTTCATCCTCTCTCCCACTTCCATGGCACACGTCAGGCACGGGACAATCGCTCCTTCCGCAGCTGCAGAGCACAGGACAAACAAAAAAAAAAAAGTGATTTAATTTCGCCTCCCGGGCCGGGCAGGACCTCCAGGACGGCGAAATTCTGGGAAAATTGAGTAAAATTTTACTGGAAATCGAGTATTTGTGCAAAGGTTTCCTGGTCCAGCTGGGGAACCCTCGGGTTTTAGGGTTCTCCGAGCTCCCAGTGCTGAAATTTGGGGTTTTTAGCCCCAAAAAATGCCAAGTGAGGACCCTCCCCGTGAGCTCACCTGGCTCGCAGTGTCTGTCCCTAAAAAAAGTCCTATTATGGCAAATTCCACTTTTTTTTTGGTGCCCGTGTCCTGGGTGTTCACCCTGAAGGTTTCCTGTCATCAGCAGGGATTTGAAGGGAGGAAAAACCCCTAAATCACCTTTTTCTCACCCAAACCCAAGGTTCCCCAGGCAGCCAGAGCCCAGATGAGAACCTGGATTAATTACAACCCTCATCAAGCTGCCTTTATTTGGGGGCTGGGCAGGAGGGACCCCTCATTCTCAGGGTGCTGCTGAAAGGTGAAAAAAAGGTGAAATTTCGCCCATAAAATTCAATTCCGGGGTTTATTCAGCAAAAAATGGAGCGGGGGGGAGAGAATTTGTGAAGTTTGGGGGTGCAGAAAGCAGCTCGAGGTTGTAACGCCGCGCTGAGGCCATCTTGAATGTCGTTGATTTATTTTATTTTATTTTTAAGGTTGTTTTTTTTTTTGGGCTTTCGTGCTGTTTAGGCCTTTCCCCGCTCGCTGGGTGAGGTGTAAGATTAAATTTTTAGTTAAAATTAGAATTTCTTCCCGCCCAAAAAGCTCCACCGAGGAAGCCTCGGCTGGCACTAAACATCCCCCCCCAAAAAAAAAAAAACCCAACCAAACCGAGGTAACTCCTGACGCCTCATTTTATACACCCCAAACCCGATTAAAATCACTTAAAGGATTTAATTAAGAGAATCAAATGAAAACGAAGGGGCGCAAACGAGCGAGAGGAGAGAGAGCTTAAAAAAAAAAAAGCAAAAAAAAAAAAAAAAAGCGCACCAGAGCTATTCTAAACGATTAAATCGCCATTTGAACAGAATAATGGGGTTTGCATTCTGAGCAGCGCCATCCGAGCTCATATCTCATCAATAATTCATCGCCGGGATCACGGCGGGGTCAGAGCCGGCCCGGAGCGCCCGGAGCCGGGGCTGGGGCACCTTCGGCAGACCCGGCTCCAGCCTGGCCTTTTTTGGGGGGTTGGTTTTGGGTTTTTTTGGGGTTTTTTGTTGCCAGCGGACCGAAGCTGTGCCCGCGGTGGTGGCAGAGGAGGGGGAGGGCGGCCTGAGCCTCGCCCGCTGCGATCCCCCGACAACGCCATCGGAGGATCTCCCATCTCCCCCCCTCCTCAAGCTTTTCCCCCTTCCTCTTTTTTCCCCTCCTCCTCTTTTTTTCCTCCTTCTCCTCCTGCTTTTTCCCCCCTCCTCCTGGTTTTTCCCCCTTCCTCTTTTTTTCCCCTCCTCCTCTTTTTTCCCCCACTTCTTTTTTCCCCCTGCTCCTTCTTTTCNCCCTCTCCTCCTCCTTATTTTTTCCCCCTTTTCTGCTTTTCCCCCCTTCCTCCTTCTTCTCCCCCTTTTTCTTCCCCTCATTTTCTGCTTTTTTCCTCCCCCTCCTCTGGCTTTCCCCCCCTCCTCTCGCTTTTGCCCCCTCCTCCTTCT
>VYZP01038652.1:0-37387 GCA_013400635.1 Hypocryptadius cinnamomeus | reverse complement strand
TGTGCTGTGTGCCCTGTGCCCAGCAGGATGTAGGGGCTGTGCCCAGCACAATCTGTGCCCTGGGACCATGTGGCAGCGCTGGCAGCATGGAGACAGGTGCTGGTCCTGGCTGCTGTCCTTGCAGCACCTGAGCCCGAGCTCTCCACCTTTGCCTCCCTGGGCCACAGTGTTTGTCCCTGTCTCTTCTTCTGCCAGCAGTATCTGTGAAAGTCTCTCAGCTGGAATTGTGCCCTTTGTTCCAGATGAAACTCATGTCATTCAGCTCAGTGGCCAAAGACTGCAGCTGCTGTTCAGTGCCTTTCACAGAGAGCCTGGGCTTTGCCTCCTTGCTGCCCTTCTCCTCACCAGCCCCAGGCTCTTCGCAGTCTCTTTCTTCCTCTAACCCCTGGTGATTTTTTTCCTGTTTCAGCTGCAAGAGCAGTGATTTTTGCTGTTACATTACTAAATCCTATTTATTCCATATTACTAAATCCCATTTAATCTGTTTACTCGGTCTCTGGTGTGAGGCTTTACTGCTGTCTTATGCCAAGCTCTGCTGCTGATGAGTTGCTGTTCAGATCCTCTCTATCCTTTTGGCATCTGGCTGTTGCGTGTTGGTTGTGTGGTGCTGGGTGCTGTACTGTGCACCAAGGAATTGAAGGAATTGGCCAGTAAGGAGCTCTGGTTCAGAGATGGAGCCCACAGAGGTTCAGGGGCTATCTGGCCTCACCCTTTAGCTCAGAGCTGTATTAGGACTTCGCGTTGCTTACAATTCTAGAAGCTGCTGCTGTGCAGTGTCCACAGGTGACAAGTGGTTCTCCACTATTCTAAAGGATCTGGGCACAAGTGCTGGTGTTGGTGGTGTTAATCGGGTCAGCTTGGTTTCAGTGCTCTCTCCTGCTGAGTCCTCACTGTCCATTCCATGTCCAGAGACTCTCTTAAAACATTTTTGTCTTCCTGACTGCTCTGTACCTGCCCTTACCAGGCTCCTCTGCACCACTTCCCCAGCTGCTCATGTGTGTCATTATTGTGATGAGGCTGTGACACTCTCGAGATTCAGGGTCCCTTCAGTGCTCCTTGTCCCTCTGTAGCCATGTGCAGTGGGCTGTGCCCAGCCCTGGCTCTGGCCGTCGCCGTGGCTCACGGTGGCGCCGGGGCCACGGGCTTGTCCTGCTGTCTGCATGCATTCTGTCTGGGTGTGCATGCAGAGGGGTCTGCAGTCTCCACACTGTCCCTCAGCATACCTGAGGGTGTTCATGTTGTGCACAGACGCTCTGAGGTAACGTTAGCTGCAGAACCCTTTCATGAGCACATTTTAGTGGACTAATGCCAGCACAGTGTGTTGGGTGGCAAAGGGCCCTTCTGCAGCAGAGTGACAGCTGTATTCATACTGTGAGTGGAAAGGATGAGCAAAACTCTCTCCCTTTCCAGGCATGTCTCTTCTCCTGTGCCATCTTCTAGAGCACCCAGTTTGGGAAGGGGCTGGCTGGGGGCCTGGTGTGGTACAGGTGCTCTTGTGCCACTGGGCATTCCTGTGTGGCTGTGCTGGTACAGCTGGGAGAGGAGATCACACCCTGAATCCCAGTGACTGTGTGCACGGGAGGGAGGCCATGTGCCAACAGCGTTCATTTGAAAATGCGTGCCTTTTTGACGTGTTCACCTGGCCGTTTTGATTTTTCTTTTCCACAACTCTCTAGGAAAGATCAGCACCTGCTGTCCCCTGTGAACTGCTGGTACCTGGTTCTGACGCAGACCCGTCGGGAGAGCCGAGACCACGCCACCCTGAACGACATCTTCATGAACAATGTCATCGTCCGGCTGTCGCAGATCAGCGAGGATGTCATCAGGCTCTTCAAAAAGGTAACCTGGGCACCCTAGCTTCATCAGCGTCCATCCTGGCATTTTTGTCTAAAATAGAATTGTCATAAATGTTGCAGAGCAAATCTTGCAAGGGACTATCACTAAAAGTCTCTCCAGGTAGTATTTATCCTAGAGTTTGGAAGAAACTGGGATCTAGACCTGTCAAGTCTAGAGTGTGAGGTGCGACCTGGTGCTCAAAGTGTCAGTGCCAGAGAAGTGAGAGGTACAAACAGGCTGACTTTTTTTCCAGACTCTTTGGAGGGCTTCAGAGAACAGGTCAGAACAGGCTGGTTGGGTGGAACCTTGCTCAAGAGCAGGATGACAGCTATGAGGCAGGTACAAGAAAGGAGTCACTGTGCTTCCTGAAGGCAAGAGTCATGCCTCAGAAATTCGGTGGAGGTATTCCCACGAGCCAGAGATCATGTCATTAGCTGGTTGTAGGGCCTTCACTGGAAAAGGGCCTTAGCTGAAATTCTTGAAGAGCTGTTGAGTAGAGAGGGATTGTTTTCTAGATTAATGATTAGTTAAAAGGCAGGAAAAAGGGGGAGTTCCAGTGCAGTTCCTAATAAATTATTTGGAAAAAGCCTGAATAGTAAGATGACAAAATCTGCTGATGATACAGAATTATTAATGATAACCAAATTAAATAGGAGCATCAGAGACTTCTGAGAATCACACAGTCAGGTGGACCAGAACTGTTCATTGAAGGTGAGGAGGGTGGTAAGAACATGAAGAGTTCCAGCAGAGGGTAGGCTCTGTGGCCTTGTTTTCATCAGGGGCAGCTGGGGACTGTAGTGAGGGAGCAGGGTGAGCCACAGGGCACCTGCCTCTCAACAGGAGAAGGCTTATAATCAGGGCTTATATTGAAATTTCAGCCTGACTGGAGAGTAAATTTCATGTGATATTTTTATGGCTAGTTTCCTCTAGTTTATAGATCTGACCTAGAAATTAAACTGCAAGGTCAGGTTTGTGTTGGCTGATTTGATATGGGATATCATCCCTTTTCCTGTTCTCCTGCCCTCCAGAAATGGAGATACTTGGTGTGTGTCGGTTAGTCCAGTTCTGTCTCAAAATGTTCCTTCCATTTGCATTTGCTCTGAATCAGTTTTTGAGCTTTATATTGAAACTATGCTTCTGCTTTCCCTGCCCATGTCTGTGGATGGTGTGTCTTGTTTGGAAACACAGGACAAATTCAGCCAGCTTGCAAACAAGGACATATATTGAGTGTTTTGAGTGTTCTCCTGTTGTATGTCAATCCTCAGCCAGGACAGGATGGTGAGGTATTTCATCCATTCAGCAGAATTATTTCTTTGTGTTTGGTGTTCTTCCGTCTCTCCGTATTTTTGAACTTCAATTTCAACTTCTAAGGCTCAACATTTAAATTCGATAGAAATGGTTGCTCCTTGTTTCTCCCTCCTCCATCTCCTGCCAGGAGAGCTGGCATGACACTCTCTCTGCAGCCTGCCAGAGCCAGCACCTGCTTTGCATCCAGAGGAACCTTTGCTGTTGTGGGCATCTGTGATTTCACTGGGTTTGTTCCTTGGACTTGCCTGTCCCTTGAAATAATGTTCAGCTAAATCAGGGGAAAGACTTACTTTGTGTCAACCTTTGCCTTTCTTGAGGACAGGGAGGCTGCCACTTAAGAGCACATTCAGGTTATTTATTTTTCTCAACCTATGGCATCCGTTGTCTGAAGGGATCTGAGGCTGCACTTCCACTTCACAGCAGTGCTCAGTGGGAACCTGGAGCACCTGTGTGGAAATAGGAGCATGCTGGTAAATGGATTGTGAAGATCCAGCCTTGCAGCATATGAAGCTGCTCAGAGGAGGGATCTTTCACTGTGGTGTCCACTCTGGCTTTGAGTGTGGTGGGTAAAGTGCTCCAAGCCCTCCTCCAGGGGGCCAGGCTGTGCGAGGCTGCTGGCAGATAACCTGGCTGCAGAAGGGTTAAAGCACCCGCAGTCATGGTTCAGCTGCTGGGTGTGCTGGAGATTGCTCTTTGATGGTAAATTAGAGTAACGTTTTTTTCCAGAAATGTCACTTTTAATTCTTCCCATCTAGAGTTTATTAATGGCCTGTGACATGCTGCGGGGACATAAGGAGCCAGGAGGTTTTGTGTTTCCTGGGTTCATTATGTAAATGTAAACAATCCTGGGGAAGGGAGGGGAAGGCTCACGGGGTACAGGATGAGCACAACTAAGGAGCAATTGCTCAGCAAGTGGTCATCTGCCTGGAAAGATGTGGGTGCTGAGCTGCTGCTTCCCTGGCTGAGCCTGGCACAGGTGGGGTCAGGGTCACTGAACCAGCAGTTTGTCCCTGTCCACCCAAGTGTCCTCCCCCGCTGGCCAGCAGCAGCAGCTCCAGCTCGCCTCCTCTCTGTCCGCCTGGGAGCCCTTCCAACCCAAACCATTCTGGCATTCTGTGAGGAAAGCAGAAGAAAGCTCAGTTGGGCAGATTTCCCTGGAGCTTCCAGCGTGAGTCACGTTCCCGCTGCAGGAGAGATGATCAGGGTGAGGGTGTTGGTGTTGCTCACAGGCAGCAATAAGTGGGGATGCTGAGATGTGTCCCTGTGGAGATGTGGCTTGCTTTGCTGTCAGGGTGAGTCTGTCACCCTGAAACCTCACAGAGTGTCCTGGCACACTCAAACCCAGGGTGAGGCACCCATTGCCAGGCAGGTGTTTGCTCCGCTCTAACCTTCTGCTGTGCAGAAGGAAGGAAGTTTGATGCTTCTTCCAGGTATGGGATACAGGAAATTACATGTTTGAGACAGAGCATTGCTATGTCCAAAATAAGGGTGCTGGGTTATTCCCCAGTGTGGGATTTAATTATGTGCTGCAACAGTGAATTTAATTACAGCCCGTGCTGCTTTGTCCTGGATGGAAGTTGGAGGAAGAAGCAGGGTCTGGATGGGAGCTCTTGTCTTTGTCTTTAGAGTAAGTGTTC
Organism: Hypocryptadius cinnamomeus; assembly: GCA_013400635.1. NCBI lineage: Eukaryota > Metazoa > Chordata > Aves > Passeriformes > Zosteropidae > Hypocryptadius > Hypocryptadius cinnamomeus. The sequence goes on along the minus strand of VYZP01038652.1, from coordinate 32,606 downwards.
TGTTGCCAGTCATCCATGCTACTGCTTCCCCATACTTTGTCAGCATGGCAGGAATTTTACTAAATTGCTAACTTGAAGCCATTGCTGTCTCAGTGAGTAAACTGTGGGTTTTAGGAGGAATGTGAGGCATAAAGGAAGCAGCTAAATTGTAGTTCGGGTTTTGTGGATGATTCCAGGAACTGGAATGATGTTTTGGTGTTGTCTCCTGTAAGTACAAAAATACAATTTCTCAGTTGGAGAAAGGGAAGGCAGCAGGCTTGGAGGAGAGGCAAGTCCTTCAGCTGCTCGCTTGCCTGTGCTTGAAGGAGGCTCCAGCATCCTCAGTCACCCTCACTGTCCTCGTGGATGCTGGGAGTCTCCCAGCGATGCCGCAGACCCGTTGCAGCAGGGGCCAGGTGTTGGGTTGCTGTCTGTAAGCAATTGGCTCTTTAACTGTGCTCCCCACCTGTGGTTGCCTGTGCAGGTGTAGCTCATGGAACAACAACTGAGCCCATTTGTGTTGCTCTATTTCAGAGTCTAAAATTGAGTTTGAAAATGACAGCTTTGTGGCCTTGCCCTGCGCTGTGCAGGAAATCCGGGGCAGAGGCAGGAGCTGCAGCTTTGCCTGGGCCACAGCTTCTGCCACCAGCCTGTCCTGTCCTCCCCCCCAGGCTTTTGGGAGGCCTTGGTTTGGAGAGTGGCCTGTGACTCGTGGCAGCAGGGATGGCTGGAGGGGTACATGTGACTCCTGCAGGCTGTGGGCTCCAAGCCCCCTGTTTGGAGACCTTGACTGTAATAACTCATATTAGAATCACAGAATGGTTTAGGTTGGAAAAGTTCTCTGAGGCCATTGAGTCCAACCCTTCCCCCAGCACTGCCAAGGCCACCACTAACCCATGTCCCCAAGTGCCACATCCACACAGCTTTTGAATTCCTCCAGGAATGAAGAAGAAATTTTTTTCCAAATACTCAACCTAAACTCCCTGGCACAACTTGAGGCTGTTTTCTCTTGTCCTGTCCCTTGTTCCCTGACCTCCACCTGGCTGCACCCTCCTGTCAGGGAGCTGTAGAGAGTGAGAAGGTCCCCAAACATCTTTGGGCTGTGTCTGGGGGGCTGCACACCTGTCACGGCTCTGTTGTGAATTAGCAAGCCCCAGTGAGGTTTTTGAGAGCAGTGATGACCATCAGTGTTGGTGGGCAGGGGGCAGGGACTGGGCTCCAGTCCAGATGAGGGTTCCTGGTGGCCGTGGCCTCAACTGAGGTCCAGCCTTCTGGTCACTGGCATCATCCTGGCGCCATCCTGGCACCTTGTACCCATGGGAGTGGGACCAGTGTGCTCAGTCAGGCCTCTGAGGATGGGACTGTCCCAGGCACCCTGACACTAACTCACGGACACACGGTGGTTACTGGGTGGGACTTTCACCCTTTAGACCCCTTGCTTCAGGCTTTGCTTTAAGTCTAACTTCAAATAATCTAGATTAAACTTTCAGAGTATGTAGGTTGTCCCATTGACTGGAATTAGAGGACCTTTCTGTGTCAAGGGCTTCTCTCATCACCCAGCCTGATGCAATGTTGTTTTCCCGGCCCACGTGCACAAAACTTCCTGGAGTTATTTGAGGAAGTCTGGAAGAAACTGCTCAGTTTTGTTTTGGTTTGGTTTAGGGGAGGGAGGTGTCTGTACTTACTTTAAACACATCTTCAAGCTATAATAAGTATTTCCTAGCCAAGAAGATTCCACGGAGAGATTTGTGGTGTAATTACAGGCAGGCAGGCAAGCAGTGTGAGCACCTCCAGCTGCTGCGTTGCAGTAGGAGTTGGTTTGGTCTGCAGCCAAGCTCCAGTGTTGGGCAGCTCCCCATGCTGTGGCCTCTCCATGAAGGGCTGTGTCCATGCTGTAGGAGGCTGGCAACTGCATCTGCCTCATCCTGCCTGGCAAGGAAAGGGAAAACACAGACTGATAATGGGATTTCAGCAGACAGGAGGATGCCAGGAGTTCCTCACTGCCAGTGAGTGTTTCCTCAGCTGGCTGAACTTTGCCTGCTGCTGTTGTGAAACTGGAAACTTTATTATAGACGTGTGGTGTAGCTATTTTGTAATGTCCTTTTTCAGAGATGCTTTGATTCACTCAGGTCAGAATAGTGAAAATGAGCTGCTGAGGAGGAGCTGGCGGAGGGGTGGGTCATGGCCAAGGAAACGTAAACCTGGGATGCTGGTGCTGGGGAGCCCTGGTAGTCTTTGCTCTGAAATACCAGCATTGGCTGGAAATTGCAGGTCCAGCAGCAGATGTGTTTAATCACAGAGCAGCAGAGTGTTTCAGATCAAGACAGATTGACAGGTGGTGCTGTGGGGCTGGAGAATGCCAATCTAGGAAACACAAATGGCTGTTGGATGATGTACACCCTGCCAGTCTCAGAGTGAGTCTCTGCCAGTCCCCAGACTGGGAGACAGTGTTGTGTGTTGTACCCAAATGGTTGGCTGTGGGCTGGGAATGAATTTTACCAGTGGAAGGGCAAAGCAGTATTGCCTGTAATTTTAGATTCATCTGTTTTGCAGGGTAAATAGGTTAAATTATATTAAATTCCTCCTCACGATCTCTGAAACCCAGTTTGGATGATCCATGGGCAAACGTCAACCTCAAATGAGTACGGAGCCTCTCTGAAACTGCACGAGACTTTGCTGTGCATTCACGTTTATGATTCCTCTGAAATGTATTTTCATTTTAGAACTGCATGTTTCGAGCATAACAGCCTCCCCTTTTCTTGTTTTTGTCTTGCAGAGCAAGGAGATTGGCCTCCAGATGCACGAGGAGCTCCTGAAAGTCACCAATGAGCTCTACACGGTGAGCAGTGAGCCCATCCCACCGTTCCCGGCCGCAGCCTGGGGAGCACAGGCATTTGTTAGAGCAAATCTGAGGAGGCTCTGCCCTGGCTGTCCTGCAGCGTGGCCCATTCCTTGCCCTCACATCCTTTGGGAGAGCCTCTCTCCGCCCTGGGGTGGTGGCAGTGCTGAAGGGTTTCCCAGCAGTCCGAGGCCATGGACTGGGTCCCGGTGCCCAGCTGCTTCCCTTGAGCCTGGCTGGGGCTGTTTGGGTGAGATCCAGTCAGGTCCCTGTGTCTGTAATGCTCTCACCTGCCAGGACTCGGGCACCACGTTACCTTTTGGCCCTGCTCAGACACTGGCTTGGTGATTCCGGGCACCAGTGGCTCTGAGCTGGCCGTGCTTGTCTGTTGGACACCTCCCTGCCCCTGTGAGCCCGTGGCCTGGGGGGGTGGCTGAACACCACCTTCTGCTGGGGAATGCAGAAAACTTCTGGCTCGAAGGGGCTCAGCTCTGTCTTGTGCCCCGAGGAGCACTTTGGCTGCAGAGCTGTCTGTGCCTCCCAGTGAGATCATGTTCTGTTAGTCAGCACATGGCTCTTCCAGCAGGTTTTCATAGCAGAGTAGTAAAAGTCTTTGTGTTGCTTCTGCTTCTTGCCCTGTAGCAAGTGGTTTTTTTTAAATTTATTTTATTTGTGGTTTAGGAGCAACAAAACGATATAAAGTCTGCCTTTTGTAGGAAAATTGAGATAATATATTTGCTTTCTTTGGTTGTATCTGTAACTGGTACATAAATAATGCTACAGTAGGTTTATTCCTAAACAATCATTCTATTTCATCTTTTTGAAGAACAGGCCTAAACAACAGAGCATGAATGATTGTATTTGAAATTTCTGCCATAAATCTCCTCTTAACAGGTTTGTTCCTGCATTGGCTGTTGAAGGATTTGATTGTTGTGAGACCTGCAGTGTGGGTGGACGGCAGATCAGATTAAAAAGCCTGTGTGAGATTTGGGAGTGTGTTGTTGATGGTTGAATGTCACAAGCTGTGTTAGGGGTGGTGACTAATTAGGATTAATTACAGCAGCAGCATGACAGATGCAAAACAAGGAAAGACTAGCAAGGGCTGGGCTGACCTGCATAGCTGTGGACCAGTATGCTCTGAACCCAGCCATGGGACATGCTGGGGTCAGGGAGGGTCAGCAGTGTGCTGAGGTCTCCAGTGCAAGCAGGGGCCAAGGAGGAGCATAGAGGGTGATTCTGCTCGCCCTCACAGGAGCTGAGATTTCTCCCATTCATGGCTTTGCTCCATGTGCTGAGCAGAATGGGCTTGAATGGTGAAACAAACTGGTTTGAGTGGGAAACTGGGACGGCTGGAGGAGCTCTGGGTTTGCGTTCAGTCTTGCTGCTAAGACAACAAACTGGTTGTGTCATCCAGGCAGGAGGGAGCAGGGAAGGGACATACTTCAAAAGCATGAAGAAAAAGCCTGTGGGGCAATCAGGGTCACCTCACATCTGCTTGGTGCCAGCAGCTCCTGCTGCTCAGAGTTCTGTCCTTGAGCCATCAGGTGAAAGGGGCCCAGCTGCCCCCCTGGCTCACGGGTGCTGGGGGTGCCTGGGGACATCTTGGGGACTGAGCTGCTGTTGGTATGTTCTTTGCAGCACGTTGGGTGCCCACGAGCAGCACGGGAGCTGTGGCTGCTGACAGAGCCAGACACGGGGTAAGGACCTGGCTCACAGCACCCAGGCTGCTGCCTCGTCAGGAATTCCTGTCTCTTGTCTGCTGTCAGCTCAGGGAAGTCGATTTTCTTGCCTCTGGCCAGGCCTTTACCCACAGCTCATCCATGCCCTGGCGAGGCTGCTTTTTAAGCCTCTCCGAGGGGAATTCTGTGCACTGGGTGGAAACAACAATTTTTAACAGGCTTCTCAGGCATTCACTGTCTCAAACTTAAGCCAAAACAACTGCATTGATTTTTAACTCAGCCTTGTTGCTGTTCTGATGCAAGTCACCCTGTGGAGTCTGTATGGAGAGAACCAAAGCCACACTGATTTTAATCAAAATGGAAGTGGATGACTTTCATTCTGAAGTGGAGATGCTTGTGAATGGTTTTGTGCAGAAATAGTTCAGCTGTGAATTAAAACCAGCTTCATTCCTCTGGTTCTTCCTCATGGATTCCAGCAGAGAGGTACCAGTTGGAGCTGGTAAAGGCAGAAGGCTGAGGGGGCCTGAGCCTGTACCTGATACGGTCAGCCCGTTTCTGCTCTGGCTCCTCTGCTGGGTCAGAACCTTGGGGATCAGCTGTTGAGGAGAACAAAGCCCTTGTAGCTGGAGACTGCCAGCAGTGCCATTTACGGCCGGTATTTTGGCAACAGCCTTTATCCAGAACATGTAATTAATATGGAAAACACAGCTCGTGTTGTTAAATAACTAATGAACATTGGAACATATTTTTCCTCCTTTACTGCAGCTAATTAACTGATTTGCAGGAAAGATCCCCGGGACGCAGCTGTGGCAGTTTGTCTTTGTGTCACAGCAATGCAAGCCAGGGACAGCGTGATTTGATTGCGGCCACCGAGATGGCACGAGGGAATTGCAGATCAGGGGCTGACTGCTTCAGTGCAGCTTGGCCCCGGCCAAAATTAAGGCAGATATAAACAGAAATATGCTCTGAATTTCCAGGAGCGAGCTGTGTCACGGGGCAGCTGGTGAGGAGCACAGTGAGTTGTTTAAGGTGTCTGTTTTGCTTAGGTAGCTGTCCCATAACATTTAGATTTCGCAAAAATCCTCACAAATGCAGTTTGGAGCCCTGTTACTCGTTGGGCTTCTCTGTCACGTTGTGTCAGGGCCTCTCTGCATGCTGCAGAAACCTTTCCTCTTACTGCCTGAAGCCCTGATATGCAGCACTTTGCTTTTTCACTTCCCTCTGTGTGCTTCACAAAAAGATGTAGATGGCGAGGATGAGGAGGATTCAGTGAAACCCTCTGGTCTTTCTCTTTTAAGAAAATCCCAAGAATCATCTGGTTTATGTGTATCCTGTGACATTCACTGCAGAAAAGGCAGTTTGAAATATGTGGCTGCAATCTGTGTTAAGAATTTGTGGGGTTTGGAAATGCAGCAGCTCAGGGCCAAGCAGGAGCCTTTGGTCATGGCTCCTTGCCTGTCCCTGCACGGTGGGGTGTCCCTGCCTTGGGGTGTCCCTGCCTTGGGGTGTCCCTGCAGCGCCAGGTTTGTGCGGCTCCGATGGGCGTCGGGAGCCTCCGTCAGCTGGGGGCTGTGCTTGGCAGGAGGAGGGATCCTGCGGCTCAGCCTGACCTGCTCCAAGTCAAACACTCCTGGGTCCTGCTGGCAGCTGCAGCTGGGGAAGGCTGTGTTTGCTTCATTAAGCCGTGTGTAAAAATCCCCTGCCTTTGGGGGTTCCTGCTCTGTTTTAACCCTTGGGCCTCAGGCAGCCCGTCCCAGCGTGTCCCAGCCTTGTCCCAGTGTGTCCCAGCCTGCAGTGCCCAGCCCTGCTGAGGCTGATTGCAGTGAGCAGTCGGGCACTGTGTGCTGTGTCAAGGCAATGTGAAATAAACCATCCACGTCCCAAAGGGAGATGATAGAAGGGGACAGTGTGACTAAAGGCATAAAGAGAGAGGAGCAGACGTGTTCCTCTTGCCAGCTCCGTTAAAATGATCCAGTGTGCCCTTTGTTTCTGAAAGGGAAGGTTGTGCTGGAAGTTTTGCCTGTAGAGTGTTCCAGGATCAGTGTCACCCCTCCTGGATCTGGAATATGAAGGACAAGGTGCTGCTGCACCTGTCCTGGCACTGCCTGTGTCTGCTGGTGGCAGCAAGGGGAGGATGAGGTGGTGACAGGAGACAAACCCCATTTCTGCCTGGGGATTGCAGCTCCTCCACTTCCAGATGGTTCTGCTGTCTGGGTGGCAGAGCAAGGGCTGTCTGATGGCTTAGCAAGTCCAAGTGTAGGAACAGAGGGGTTAGGACAAAAGGGAGTTCGGAATGACTGTGGCCTCCCTCACAGTCACTTGTCATGGAGACCCTTATCCCAGCTGCAGAGCTCCGGGGTTATTCCTTATTTCCCTGTTGGCAGGCACAGGTTGCTCTTTGACTGCAGGTGTGTGCTGGATCATGTCCCCCCAGTGGGACTGAGTGTCATCACAGTTCTTAGACCAGCCTGGAGCCTCTAGAAATAGGGCTGGGGCTGGGGCTGGGATTCATCCTCAAGCTTTCCTCCCCACTCTATTCCTTAATGCCACCCACAGCCGCTCTGCCCTGCCCAGGGCTGCTGGCTTGTCCTGCTCCGGTGCTGCGGGTGACCATGGGAAGGTGGCTCATGACCTCCTGTGTCTGCAGGTGATGAAGACCTACCACATGTACCACGCAGAGAGCATCAGCGCCGAGAGCAAGCTGAAGGAGGCAGAGAAGCAGGAAGAAAAGCAGTTCAACAAGTCAGGGGACATCAGTGTCAACCTGCTGCGACATGAGGACCGGCCTCAGCGGCGCAGCTCTGTCAAGAAGATTGAGAAGATGAAAGAGAAGGTGGGTGAGAGGGAAGGAAGAGGGAGCTGGGCTGGGGTTCCCTGCAGGCAGCAGGGGTTGGCTTCAGCCTTGTCCTTGTCTGTGAGGCCATTCCTGTATCTCTGGGAAGGGGTTAGGAAGGCTGGTGTCTCATGTGCATGTTCTGCTGAAGGCAACCCAAGGAGGCCATCACAAGTGTCTTCCCTGCTTCTGGCTCTGGAGAAGGACCAGGACCAGCTTCTACAGAAGGCTTGACTCAGAGTCAGGATGGCATGACAGGGACAGGCAGTGCAGCCTTGGACAGGGTGGTGGACCTGCACAGGAGCCAGGTGGCCACCCGTGGCCCTCCTGGCTGTCTCTGCAGGGAGGGCTGAGACAGGCAGCTGGAGGGGCCCTGGGGGCGATGGCTCCTGGAGTGCAGGACAGGGAGAGGAGGTGGGAGCTGCTTCTCCAGCAGCAGCTCGGGCCATGGTGTGGCGGGGGTCTGGCTGTGCCAGCTGGGACCCCAGAGGCTGTGCTGAGGAGCGGGGATGCACCCTGCTCTGGACAGCAGACCCTGCTCCGGGAGACTGGGGTTTGTCTGTGATGTGTTCTTTAAAGATGTGCTTTTAAAAATGAACAACAGCCTTGGGTTTGCTCAGGCACTGAGTCCTGGTAGCAAAAAAATAGTTGGATCTATAAAATACCAGTGTTCTTCCTCTGTACACTGTCTGGGAGTGAGAGTGCCGTATTTAGATAGATTTGCTCGGCAAAACCCTTTGTGCCATTCTGGCCTCAGCAAATCCCTGTGACCTCAGGATCTCCACAAGTTTTTGTGTTAATTTTGGAGAAAAGGAAATGGTTTCCCCAGCTAAGGTTGCATTTGCTTGCTGGCTCACCCAGTCCTTGGACATTTCTAACAGTGAACTTCTCGGAAGGGTTAATCTTTTGATTCAGCCTTCAGAGCAGTGATCTGCCTGAGCAGATGTCCCAGATCTGGAGCACATCTGCTTTCCTACAGTTTTGAATTCTGGGTCCTGTTCTGAATTGTGTAGCTTGGGCCTCTGGGCCAGATTCCACTTTGATACAGCTGCACACATCTGGAGCAAGTCCAAACGTATGTCAGCATTTCTGGGGAGAAAATTTGGCCCTCTGTTTTTGACTGATGCCAAAATCCCCAGCAGCAGCCGTGCTCAGGGGCTCCAAGTACCTCTGAGCAGGATGCACTCATCATGGCTGGCTGACAGTGCGAGGGGTGTTCAGATGGGATCTCCTCCACCCTGGCAAGGTTCCTGTTTTCAAACCAGATACCAAGTTTTAGTAATTAACTCATCACATCCAGGCTGCAGGGTGCTGTGGGGGTCTGTGGCAGGAGAAACTGTGCCAATACCATCCTGTTTGTGCTCTGACACTCCATTCTGCTTTTTCAGAGACAAGCCAAGTATTCTGAAAACAAGCTGAAGTGTACAAAAGCCAGGAACGACTACCTGCTGAACCTGGCAGCCACCAACGCGGCCGTCAGCAAGTACTACATCCACGATGTCTCCGACCTCATCGACGTGAGTGCCTTCCCTGGGCCCAGCCAGCCTGGCTGAGCTCTTAGCTGCACTCCCCTGTGGTGCTGAAGGGCTGTCTCTGGGGGCTTTAGGGTATTCTTAATGGGGGCTGAAGATGTCCTGTGAGTTGGGTTTGCCTTGGGGTGAGCCAGGTGAGACTGAGGTTTCTTCCTGGCCCATGGGTTAGTCTGTGTTTGAGACAGAGAAATGCTTCCCAAGGTCAGACACAGCCTTGGTTTTGGTGCTGAACCAGAAGGGTTTTTTCTCTCTACTACTGGGTGACTTTGGTGGGGATTCAGCACACATGGCAGTGGTGTCCTGGCTGGGGAAGGCACCTTCGGGGCTTTGTCCCATGCTCCTTGCAGGGAGTAGCCTCAGGGCAGGAACTGCTGGAGGCAGCTTCGTGGCAGTGGCAGTGGCAGGAACTGAACACTGGTGACTCAAAAACGTGCTTTGAGATGATTCAAAGAAGGGATTTACCCAGAGAAGGGATTTCTGCTTCTTCCTTTATCGAGCATCCCACAGCGTGTAGATTGCACAGTGCAGCTTCTTCCTGCTGGAGTTGCCTCAGTGAGTGCATAAATAGCTGAGCTTGAAGCACTGAGTTACCATCATTACCTAAATGTACAACTTAAAAAGCTGCTTGAGTGTTTACCTCCTTTCCTAGCCCATTAGCATGTAGTTACGCTTCTGAGAATTAAAGTAAGTCTGATGCAAATCCCCTGATGATTTCAAGATTTTGATATATCATAAAATACTCTTCAGTATGTTTTGTTCTCTTTATTATTGAAGATGTGTTAAAAAACAAGTGGAGGCATTTGAATGGCAAGATGTGAGAACACCTTGATTTATCTGCATGCTTTCTACTTTTGCAGTGCATATTCTATCTTTCTTCCGTTAAATTATTTTTTAAGCAAGAATGACTTAGTTTTGTGGAGTTTTTTGAACTTTGATTTTCTGGGGATTTGCTGAGTTCCATTTTAGCTCTGTCTGTTTACATTATTCTTCCCAACTTTTATTTCCTCACTGACACTTCCACTGGAGTCAGCAGATGGCATTTCTCCCACATTCCAGAAATCCCTTCAGGGACTTTAGCTAAAGCATCTTTAACATGGAGCAATGAAATTTCCCCAGTTATACAGTCTGTTCACCAAAGAAACAAAATACTGGATGTGTGAGCTGAGCATGGGTGTCCTATATCCTCAAAGGAGAGCAGTTTATCTGAACAGGTCTTTTTACGAGTTCAGTGTATCTTGCAAGGGTGAGGCAAGAAGGGCTTCAGCAGCTCCAGAAGAAATTAATCCAAGTCACGGGATCCCAGTGGTGCTGGAGAGGGTCTGTGCAGGGCAGCTGAGCCCACGGAGGGAGCGGCTCTGCAGAGTGTGGGTGAGCAGGGTCTCACGGGAGAGCTGAGCCCGGCTGGCCGCGCTCTGGGCCCGGGGCAGCTCTGGGCCCGGCCGGCCACGCTCTGGACCTGGCTGGCCACGCTCTGGACCTGGCTGGCCATGCTCTGAGTCTGGGGCAGCTCTGGGCCCGGCTGGCCACGCTCTGGACCCGGCTGGCCATGCTCTGANGGGCCCGGGGCAGCTCTGGGCCCGGCCGGCCATGCTCTGGACCTGGCTGGCCACGCTCTGAGCCTGGGGCAGCTCTGGGCCCGGCTGGCCATGCTCTGGGCCCGANTCTGGACCCGGCTGGCCATGCTCTGGGCCCGAGGCAGCTCTGGGCCCGGCTGGCCGCGCTCTGGGCCCGGCTGGCCATGCTCTGAGCCCGGGGCAGCTCTGGGCCCAGCTGGCCACGCTCTGGACCCGGCTGGCCATGCTCTGAGCCCGGGGCAGCTCTGGGCCCAGCTGGCCGTGCTCTGAGTCCGGCTGGCCACGCTCCCGTGCCTCCTGCCGGCTACTTCACCCCGCTCCACCGTGGAATGGTGAGGGATGCACCGGGCTGGCTCTTTGGGACATGGTAGAGGCAACAGGGCTCACACACCCTCCATCTCCAGCACAAATTGCCACGTGCAGCTGCTGATTGCACACAAATCTGAACCATCAGGACACTGCAGAGACAATTTACTGGCGTTTCCCCCAAATCCCAGCTGCCTCAGTGTCTTCTCTTGGGCACAGCCTTAACATCACTTGCTCCCTGGGTGTCCCTGCAGAGCAGTGGCTGGTGACAAAGCCGTGCTCCTCTCTCCTGCCCTGGCGAGGCAGAGGCCCCAGCTGCTCCAGGAGGGTGGGAGGGAGGGAGGCCTCCCAGGGCTGCGGCTTAATGAGAGCTGTGAAGCCCATCAGAGGAGCCGTGAAGGGGCGCAGAGCCGTCTGCCCCTCTGTCTCCAGTGGCCTTGTTGTTTTGTCCTGGAAAGGAAGGGAAGAATATAGAGATAGATGAAATTAGCCTTGGACTGTCAGTGCACCACGGGGCCGCCTCCTCGCATGACACGTGCATCTGTTTAAGCGCCTGGGTTTGTCTCATTTCTGTCATTAACTGTGTGACCGAGTTAATCTTTTCGGCCACGTATGCAAAGAGGAGATAAAGCTCCTTATCCATCCCTCTGGAGTTCTCTGGGAAATGGCTGCAAGATAGTTTGAAGTGGTCACATGAAAGATATCACTAGATTCAGCAGAGAAAATGGAACAGTTGGTGTCCATACAAACTGATCTGCCAAAACGTGTGCAGCCTCCTCTGAGTCCTGGAACAGCAACTCGCTTCCCTATGGATTAGTGATTCCTGTATCTGAGACAAGCCAGGAAAGGAGGGGAACTCTGAGGAAATTCAACGTTACATGGAACTGTCAAATTGCTTGGTCTCTGGAAAAATTAGCTGAGTCAAGTTAGTGGAGAGAAACAGCAACTGAAATAATTATGCCAGAAATCTTCAGTTGGCTTTACTGGCCTGGTTGAACAGGGCTTGGAGCAACCTGGGCTAGTGGAAGGTGTTGCTGTTCATGGCAGGGTAGTTGAAATTGGATTATCTTTAAGGTCTATCCCAACATAAACCTTTCTGGGATTCTGTGATTTACTTGCTGCACAGTACAGCTCTGGATTTTGCAGCAATGTCAAGAGAGTAGAGGCCAGAAATTAAAATAGGCATATAATTATTATGTATTATGCATATAATTAAAATAATGTAGAATATTTTTTAAAAACAGATAAGGGAGAAAATGCAGAGAAAGGGGAACAGAGCAGAGCAAATGAGTTGGGCTCTTTGTTTGCAGGCAGTGCTGGTCCTGTGGAGGCAGGGGCATTACTGCTCTGCCTGGGAGGTTAAGGGTGGCTTGCACCCAGGTGCTCAGGGGTTACTCCGGGGTTCCACTTGCTCAGGTCGAGGTGTGGCCTGGCTGAGCTCTGTCATGTGCAGGTTCAGCCTCTCAGGTATCAGAGGGACTCGAAGTTGCTGGAGCCACAGACCACTGTGCATTTCCTTCTCCTGGAGCCCAGCACTGCCTCCCGTGCAGCTCTGGGTGGGCAGTGGGAGGCACACAGGTATTTGGCTGCGTCCATGGTGTTTTGGCCAAATGTGCTTGCTTGAGCTCCAGGAGCCGGTTTGTTTCTCAGGCTGAGCACTGGGATATTTCCACCCCTTGCAGGGTGTTACCAGCCGTGATGAATTAATGCTTGGGGAGCTCTGAGCTTGGCAGATGAAAGGCGCTGCGGAAGGGCCGGGATTATTATTTGTGGTTCTAATTTATTTGCCATCAAAGGGATGAGAGGGGTGAGAAAATGCCATTTGTTCTGGGGCTGGGAGCATTGGTTTGAAGTCTTTTTTTTCTTCCTTTTTCTTCTCCCCTCCCCATTGTGTGTTCCTCTGGGAATTGCATGGAAATCCCTGCTCTGTCTTTTCTTCTCTGGGCATCCGTGTGTGAAGCAGCCGGCACGGTGCTGATCACCAGGGACTTCAAGGGCTGCAGCGTGTGCGGGAGGTGCCTGCCCTGCTTTTCAGGAGCAGCTGATTTCTGGGCACTGCAAATCGCCACCGGCTTCAGTGCGAGTCCAGCAGCAAAAAAGGGGAAACATTTCACATGGAATTTGTGAAAAAAGCAGCTGGCAATGCCCTGAGCCCCTCTCCTTGGGTTCTGTGCCATTCAGTGCTTTGCCTTGTAGTGGCTTGGTTTTGTGTGCTTTGGGAATTCCCACCCTTGAACAGTGGCAGATATTTCCTCCTGGTACTGTTTTTGTAGCAAAGTAGCTGTGATTTCAGGGGGTGGGAGAGCACGGGTGAGGGCTGGGAGGTGCTGGGGAATGCACAGTCCATTCCCAGGGCACAGGGCTGTGGTCAGCTGGCCAGGGCAGGAGTGCTGGTCCTCCCCCAGTGCTGGCACAGGGGTCCTGGCCCTGGTCCCTGCCCGTCTGTGTGGCAGCCCCGCAGCTGCATTATTCCAACTCTGGGGTTTCTGTACAACCTGGAGCGGTCATATGGGTGTTCGTGCTGAAACTGTCTCATGGGAGAGACTTGCAGCACAGAATGAGGATTGCCCCAAACAGCAAATGGAAATTCACCCTTTATCTTTTTTGTGTTGCTTGTTGATTTTTTTAAGGCAGATCTGTGCCAGTCCATAACTGCCCATATTCTCAATTAATGTGATTAGAAGCTGAATAGAAGCAGGATAAATGGAGGGCTGCGACAATTCGATAGTTTTTGCAAAACTGCTCATTATTGTGCATGGGTTTTCACAGGTTTTAAAGGCTAGGAGGGACAGTGGGGCTGGGAATCAGTGCAGTGTAGCTTTGCTGCTGCTGGTTTTAGCAGAGGCTGAGGCAAGCACAGCCCTGCTGTGATGTGATCTGAGGCGAGTGGTGTCACCTCACACCGGCACCGAGCATGAGACAGCTTCTTGGGTCAGAGCCACTTGTGGCACCAGCTGAGTTTTTTGGGTTTCACTTCCAGTTTATCAGTACGAATTTCAGGAAGTATTTCTTCATGGAAAGGGTTGTCAGACCTTGGAAGGGGCTGCCCAGGGAAGTGGTGGAGTATCCATCCCTGGAGGTGTTCAAGCAGTAGCTGGACATGGCATTCAGTGCTCTGGGCTGGGTGACAAGGTGGGGATTGGTCACAGGCTGGACTTGCTCAGCTCTGATGGAGCTTTCAGGGCAGCAAATCCCTGTGCTGGTATGACACTTGACATGCCAAATTCAGTTATAGTGGGGACAATGTTTAAAAGCAGTTTTTTGTCTAAAGTACAGTATTTTGGCAGCAATTAAATCCAAGTTTTCATTTTCCCTAAGACAGACATGACAGTGATCAGCAGCATGAGGAGCTGCTCCGTGGTGGGAGGCAGACAGCTGCCCAGGGACAGAGCAGGATGTGCACACACCGCAGGGCATGGTGTCCACTGCCACGCCTTGCTTCAACTTCCATCTGTGTTTGAGAACCTTGCAAAATGGCTTGGCAGTGTTTGTGTGACCAGACCCTCCTTTGTGTTTCTCAGTGCTGTGATCTGGGATTCCACGCCAGCCTTGCTCGGACCTTCAGGACATACCTGTCTGCTGAGTACAACCTGGAGACGTCCCGCCACGAGGGCCTGGACGTCATCGAGAACGCCGTGGACAACCTGGACGCACGGAGCGACAAGCACACCATCATGGACATGTGCAACCAGGTCTTCTGCCCGCCGCTCAAGTTCGAGTTCCAGCCACACATGGGGGATGAGGTAACGTGCTCACCTGTGGGGCTGCAGAGGGGCCTGGCCCTCCTCTAAACCATCACTGTGAAATTGTTCCGGACTCCTTACCCCTCTCTGCTGCCTTCACACACCGCTCTTCATGTTTCCTTTCCTAATGAGACTCTTGGCTCATTAGGGCTCCTCCTTTCAGGCTGCCTCTTGCTCCATGTCTGCCCCAATTAGGGAGCCCGTGGTTTGGCTCTCTCTGCCCCACAGATCTGCACAGGGGAGCTGTGATTAACCTGCTGTAATTGGGAGATGGCAGAAACACTCGGTGCTGGCCTGGGTCCAGGGCACTGCTCATAGGACACACGGCAACACAACCTCTCTGGAGGCTGCCAGGAGCTTGTGGGGGCTGGAGGGAATTGCGTGGGTATGGAAATGTGTGTCTGGTCCATGCATGACCCGTGGAATGTCTCCTGTCCCAGGTGTGCCAGGTGAGCGCCCAGCAGCCTGTGCAGACCGAGCTGCTGATGCGGTACCACCAGCTGCAGTCTCGGCTGGCCACCCTCAAGATAGAGAATGAAGAGGTAAGAGGTGGAGTCTGTGGGCAGCACTGCTGAGCCTTTCTTTCACTGGCGGTTTCCTGGTGTGCTCAGGTGTGGAGCCACTCCTATGGCAGAGCTGGAAGTGCCCACAGACTGCAGCCAGTGCTAGCCCAGGGCTCACGAGCTGCCTGTTGAGTGGTGGTTTTGGCTCAAGAAGTGTCCTTTTCCCAGTCTGCCTCAAACCCACGCTGTCCTGTTTCTGATAGGTACGGAAAACGCTGGATGCCACGATGCAGACCTTGCAGGACATGCTGACGGTGGAAGATTTTGATGTTTCAGATGCCTTCCAGCACAGCCGCTCCACTGAGTCGGTCAAATCAGCTGCATCAGAGACCTACATGAGCAAAATCAACATTGCCAAGAGGAGAGCCAACCAGCAGGAGACTGAAATGTTCTATTTCACTGTGAGTCTCAGCTCAGGCATACAGGACACGAAGCATTAATTGCCAGGGCTGAGGCCCAGTTAAGTGTTCATTAGTGAAGAGCAAGAACCAATTCAGTCTCTTTAAGTACTTGTCTTCTGTCAGATTTGGGTCTGGAATGCATTTCAGTGGCAGGGCACTACAGAGGGACTGACAATCCAATGCCTGCCTTGTTTTTCTCTTTGAAGGAACAACTGTAGCAGTCAGATGAGATTCAAAACTTACTGAGTGGAGTAGGCGAGGCTCAGAGCTTCTGCTTTCTCATAGTAATATTATTGTAAATTGTAGGGAAATTGCAATTTTCATTTGGAATTATGCTTGGGATTACTTTAATGGTTTTTGCAGAGATTTGATCTTTCCCATTCTCTGTCTTCCATTTTCCATCTCTTGTCTCCCTCTCTCCTCTTACCTGTGTAATGCCTTGCTCGGAGTGTTCTGGGTGTCCGACAGCCTCAGTGGGGGATGGCAGTTGTTCTGCCCAGTGTCACCAGCTGCATGGGGCACCTGGCAGTCCCTGCCTGCAAGGGCTCAGGCACTGGGAGTTCTTGCTTGGCATTGTTGGTTTGCACAGAGGCGAAGCCTTGGCAGTGCAGGGAAAGCTGCTTTGATTTCCTAGGCTGTTCCCAGAAGCCTGACAAAAGAAAGCCAGCTTTGAACTCTTTGTCCCTCCCTGCGTTCCCGGGCAGGAGGGGCAGCTCCAAGGAGACCAGGCTAATAAGACCATCAGGGCAGTGGCTGGAGCAGGGAGAAGTGATCAGACCCCGCTGAGCCCTGCGGCGCAGCTGGCGCAGCCTGCAGCCTCCTGAGCCCCCGGCAGCCCCCAGGCAGCAGTGAGGTCCATTAGGGGCTGTGGTGCTTAACCCACATGTTTGTTCTTTAATTCCAGAAATTTAAGGAGTATCTGAATGGCAGTAACCTCATCACGAAGCTCCAGGCTAAACACGACCTGCTGAAGCAAACTCTGGGAGAAGGTGAGTTGGGGTCGGGTCCAGGGAGGATCCTCCCATCACCTGAGAGGGTTTAAACCATGTGTCATGTGCCAGCCTCCCCTGTGTGTGTTGTCCTGAGTGACTGAGGGTTCTGTGCCTGGCTGCTGCTGCTCAGCCTAACCGGTGGCATGCAAAAACATAGTTTCCTTGGATTAGTCCTCCCACTTTTCTTTGGGAGTGCACATAGAGAAATCTCTTTGAATCTGAAACTGTGTGCTGAAGTGCTGGGTTACTTCTCCAGCAGCAGAGATTGCCACTGACTCCCACCCTCTGCCTCTTTCCTTCCCCTCGCGCTTCTCCCCTCCAGATTTCTAATCTGTCTTTTAATGGTGGGGGCACCAGGTGGGCATCTCTCCTCCACAAATGCAGCTTGTCTCTGCTGGAAGCCATTCCTTGGGGTGTAGGAGCCAGCAGTGAGGGTTTGAGCTCCTGTGCAGCTGTGCTCTGCTGTCCTTTGCTGGTGGCTGATGTGGAGGGATGATGGGAACTTGTGTTTCTTACAGGTGAAAGAGCTGAGTGCGGAACAACCAGGTGAGCACTTTCTTCCCCTTACTTGCTCCTGGGGAGGGCTGGTGCTGGCAGGAGGGGGCTATGGGAAGGAGAGTTTGCTTTGCTACTGTGCAGCTTGGTGGGGTTCAGTTACCCACCTCCAGCCCCCTGTGCTGGCAGGCTGGCAGTCCCTGTGCCCCACATCCTGCTTCCCAGCTGCATGGCCTGGAGTGCTGGGGTCAGGGGGATGGCAAGCAGCCCTTGGTTCTGCTGCAGTGTGGTTTCTGGCTGGCTGGCTCTGATGTGCCTGGATCTGCTTTGTCAGCACAGTGCAATGCCCTGGAGCGTAGCTGAGGTGGGGTTGTGTTCAGACAGGGTGACATGAAGGTGTCCACTCACTCCCTGCCATCCCTCTTCCTTTGAGGAGTTTAATATGTCCCTGAAATCCTCTCCCAGCCCTGGCCGCTTTTACCGATGAGTGCAGGGCATGCCTGTATCACAGACTTCATCCCTCTACTGCAGGAGATAGGGCTGGGGCAGATGTGACAGAGAGGAGGCTTTGATTTGTGTCCAGTCCATGAAGCATCTCCCCAGAGCTCCAGTGGCTTGCTAGGAGTGTGCTGGTGTTCTGACAGCAAGACACAGGCCAGCAAGGCCTCCAAACAGCTCCCTAGAACATGCACAGCCTCTCTGTGTGTCAGCTTGTTCCAACCTTGTTTGTGTTTAATAAAATTTATAATACCAGCCACAAAAGCCCTGTTAGAAGTGGTGAAGCAGATGGTGCAGCCTGGCTGCCTTGCCAGGCAGGAAGGAGGCTCCTTGTGCTGCCAGCACCAGCCCAAGTGGCGCCAGGGCTGGGCACCCAGCGGGGCACCGGGGTGCTGTCAGGACAGAGAGGGACCCTCAGAGAGCAGGGGCTGTGCAGTGTGGCACTCTGAGGAGCTGAAATGGCCCTGCTCCCCAGTGCCCTGGCACCCTGGGGCCCCGGGTGTGAGCGCAGGGCCCTGGCTGGGGGCTGCAGGCACAGTGTGGGGCAGGGCTCTCCCAACGGGCAGCAGCACTTCTGCTCCTCAGTTACCCCTCAAAGGAGTGCCTGGAAGCTGTAGGAGTGTACAGTCAAGTTGCTTAATTAGAGGCATCTGATTAAGGAACCAGCAGACCCCTGCTGTCCCCTTTGCACCAAGCTCTGTGTAAAGTGTCCATGTCTGTTCCATGAGATCTCCTGCATGAAGGCTCCCAGCACCCAGTTTTGTGTGTGTTTGCAGTTGTGTTCTCTCCCCTGGAGACATCAGTACAGCCTGGGCCAGAGGGCAGGGCAGAAATCTGTTTGGGATTTTGTGGTGTTTTTCTCCTTTTTCTAGATCTAGGCACTGAATCTCCTTAATTATCCAAAGGAATTGGGCTGGGAATAGCATTAATGCAAGTGGCACTCCAGTGTCCTCAGTTCTGCACTGAAACCTGTCACAGGCTTCCCTGCCTTCTTGGTCACTAGCAGTGGGAGGGTTGTCCCCATCCCTGGGATTCCAAACAGAAGTTAGATACAGCACAGTGGAGGTGTTCCCACTGTCCTCATTCTGGCCTCTTTCTGTGAGCAGAGTGAAATCTGTTTAGGAACAAACAGGAATACCCCAGCGTTTTCTGGGGTAGCTGTGGTTTATTTTGGATATATCTCCTCAGCTGCTCTTGGTGCCTCCTCACACTGAGGGAGTGCTGAGCTGGCGGTGGTGGGAGGCAGGTGTTAGATCCAGCTGGCCACCAGTGCTGTTGGTTTCCTGCTGGAGTGGTGTCTGTGTGGGACACACCAGTGTCAGTGGCTGCAGGGTGCGTGGAGCTACACGAATCCTCACAGAGGGACTCTTCTGTTTGATTTCTTATTCTCAGTTATAACCTGTGAGATCTCACCCTGTCTTTGCATTTATGTTGGTGTTTTGTTGATTTATTTTGTTCCATTTTCTCCCAGGCCCCCATGTCTTCCCCCTAAGCCACAGAAAATGAGGAGACCTAGGCCTCTCTCAGTCTATAATCATAAACTCTTTAACGGCAATATGGAAACATTCATTAAGGTACTTGCTGGCTTGCAGTAGGAGTGTCTGTGAACGCTGGGAATGGAATGGTGGCTTTCCTGTCCTGGCTGCTTGCCATCCTCAGGGGGTCCCTCTGGCCCATCTGCACCCAGCTGGCGTGGCCAGCACGGCTTTGCCTCGGTGATGATTTCTCTCCATAGCTCCCCTCATGCATTCCTGGTGTTCCTGTCCCATCAGCTGCGTGCTCCAGACCCCACCCATGGCTGGTGGCCATGTGCACTATGAGGCAGTCCTGGCTGAGTGTCCTCATTGTCCTGCTGCTTCTACCCATCCTGGGAAGAAAGATTACACAAGCTCAGCCCAGCCCTCAAAGGAGCAACAGACACACCCCCCTTCCTCTTTTTGGTGGTCATCCATCCTTGTGGCTGAGAAGGAAGATAAAATGACCCCAGAAAGTGTTTCCCACTGTCAACCTGGGGTAGAAATCCTGCTGTAGGGGTGTCCATGTTGGAGGGCAGACAGATGACCCTCAGCCTTACACAAAAATACATCAGTAACAGCCAGTCCAGCTGGCTCATCCCCTGC
Organism: Hypocryptadius cinnamomeus; assembly: GCA_013400635.1. Lineage (NCBI taxonomy): Eukaryota > Metazoa > Chordata > Aves > Passeriformes > Zosteropidae > Hypocryptadius > Hypocryptadius cinnamomeus. The sequence continues at coordinate 13,052 of VYZP01038652.1, read as the reverse complement.
CAGCTGCTGACAGTGGTGTCCTGTAATCCTGCTCTGGAGAAAGCTCCAGTGAAAACACTTTGGGAAGCTGTAGAGACAAACTGTTGGATTAGGTGACTAATAGGCATCATCTGGCTGGGGTTTATTGCCTCAAGCTCAGCCCTAAACCTGAGGGCAGTGTCTGTACACAGCACCAGCACTGGCCCCGCTGGCAAAGCCTGTAATCCCGTTAGGATTTGTGATTACTCCTGATTTAAACTGTTTTTTAAAAAAGTAATGCTCATTAAATCCCAGCCTGTTCAGCACTGAGAAGGAGGAATTACCTGCTCTAGAAATCCATCTGAACAGGAGTGTCCCGTGTTAGCAGAGACCCTTTGGGGGACGCTGCCTGCCCTTGGGGTGTACAGCCTCACAGGCAGCTGGGCCATTGGCAGCTGTCCAGATGTCCCCTGGTCACCAGTGCCTCCATGGCTGCCCAGTGCCCCCCTCAAAGCATTGCCTGTGCCCCAGGCAAGGTCTGTCCCTGTCCTTGGGCTCCTGGGAAGGCCACAGGTTCAGACAGGGAGGAAATCCGAGAGGCTGTCCCTGCAGGTCGCTGAGGCTGGGGTGCAGCGTGCCCAAGGGCTTTGGGAGGGAGGGTGGACATCCCAAAGGCCTGTGTTGGCCCTTGCTAAGCTGCCATTGCATTTGAGCATTCATGGCCTCCAAAGGAGATGCTTACCTCTAACTGAACTTATCCCTGCTTAATCTGTTCTCTTTTTTCCACTCTGCTGCTTTTTTTGTGCTCAGAGGAAGGAGGAATGCACGAACGAGGAATCAGGTACTTACTGGAGACCCATCTGCGAGAGAGGGAATTGCCCAGAGATGCCACTGTGCTCTGCTGGAAAAGCCATCAGAATCCCAAAGAGAAATGTGTCCACTTGGGCTGTCAGACATGGCCCATGGTCTCCTTGAGCTTCTACCACAAGGGGCCTGGGAAGAAGCCAGAATTCACCACTGGTTCAGACTCAGGCACTTGGTTCCATACCCAGTGGTGTTTGTTGGGTTTTTTAGCACCTACTGACAGTGGCTCTTTCCTTTGGTGGAAATATTGTTGTAAGCTGTGTTATGGGAAGCTTATTCCATCAGCCAGGTATAGCACAAGTTTTATTTCAGCTCAACATTCCACCTTTGGGGTGGAATAGCTGTGATCCCTCATGGCAGTCTCCTGTTTGAGCCAGACAGGGAGCAGCAACATTTCACACACCTTAGTGACAGCTTTCTTGGGCATTTTTGGCTGTACACGGTGTCCTCAGCGCTCTTTGATGGCTCCATGTTTGTAACACCTCCTTTCCTGCCTGTCCTCTTACTAAACTCCACAATTTAATTTTCAAATCTCTGGTTTTGCAATCTTTAGTGCATTTCCCATGCTTTGTTAGCAATAAACCAGTAATTTTTTCTCTTCTCCTTTCCTTTCCTGAAGGATTCAGGACAGGCCATTCCACTTGTTGTAGAAAGCTGCATCCGCTACATCAATCTGTATGGTAAGTTGGCTCAGTGTGGCCCCAGAAACCTGCCAAGGAATAAAGGGCTTGAGTGAGCAGTGGGAGCCAGCAGGGACTCCCAGGGTGCCTGCACTCTGTTCTTCATGGGCTCGGCTTAGAATTCTGATGGCATTGGCTGACTGGCCACTAGTGAGGTTTTATTAGCACGTGCCCAGGTTCAGTTGTTTGCTCGGGCCATGAGCCCTTTCAGCACCTTGATCTGGGGGCCTTGGTTGGAGAGTATGAGCAGAAGTGAGGTGCAGCAGGCTGTCCCTGCTTGGTCCAGGCCTGTCTGGTGCATCGACTCCTGGGTTCTGCTGTTTTGACCTGCAGGTATTGCCCAACAGTTTCAGAAATCTCTCTTAAAGCATTGTTCTCTTCCAGGCCTCCAGCAGCAGGGCATCTTCAGAGTCCCTGGCTCCCAGGTGGAAGTCAATGACATCAAGAACTCGTTTGAGAGAGGTGTGTAGCTGGGGTGTGCAGGTACAGCAGGATGCCCTGCCTGAGGAGGATCCCTGTGGGAGGTGATGTGTGCTGGGTGCATTAGCCCGGGTGTTAAAGCCCTTTGTGCTATGAGACATGAGCAGGTTTTATCCCTGGCAGTAGTGAAGAGTTACCCAGGGAGGGAGTATGAGAAGTAGGGGTACGTGCAGAGGTCTTTTCCACAGTCATTAAAAACACAAGAGCCATAAAAGAGTTGCTGGGGACCCTTGTTCATCCTTCCTGCAGCAGTTTGCCGAGGGAGGCGCAGCATTCCCTGTTCCTGATGCCAGTGCTGGCTGTGGAGGTACCAGTGAATCTACTGAGAAAATCACACTCAGGATGCCAGGCCAGTGAGAAAGGGAAAGCAGTCCTGCTGTCCTGAGTGGAGGGGAGCTGTGACAGAGACAGTCCTGCTGGGAATGGTGGCCCTGAATCCTTGAGCAGCATTGGAAGGATCAGGGTGAAGGTGGATGGGCCAATGGATAAGGCACTGTTGGGATTGTCAAAGGCTGGAGGATTTGCACATCCAATTTAAGATGAATTAGTATCCAAATCTCAGGGGCACCGAAAGCCTTTCACAGATTTAAGTCAGTACAAAGCTATCCAGAGCCGTTGGGTCCATTCCAGAGGTGTAATTGTATCCTCCAGCCAAGCCTGTCCTCTCAGCCTCTCACTCAGTGTCGCTCAGAACTCCTCAGCTTTGCTGGTGCTGTAAATGGAAGGAATGCACTGAGCTGGAAACGGTGAAGGAGAAACAACCAATATCATCCTTGTCCTCAGGAAAGGTTTGAAATCCCCCAGTAAAATTAGTTCTCAGGAAAGATCAGCATTGCCATTGCACATGAGGAGGGTTTCTGGACCATGGAAAATTTGAGTGTTCCACTAAATGAGGAAAAGCACTTGTGCTAGTCCAGCTTGATGGTGATGCTGGATATAAAACCTTTTCTCTGGGCAGGTGAAGACCCCCTCGCTGATGATCAGAATGAACGAGACATTAACTCAGTGGCTGGAGTCTTGAAGCTGTATTTCCGAGGACTGGAAAACCCCCTCTTTCCTAAGGAAAGGTTTCAAGATTTGATATCTACTATAAGTAAGTACATGTGACAGCTCTTCGTGGAGAGCTGGGTGGGACGAGAGAAGCACTAAATGGGGGCAGGTGCAGCTGAGTTTGCAGCCAGGGCTTTCTGCTGTGAGGAGGGTGGCAGGAGGGCAATGGGAGATGCCAGGAAAGGATGTCAGGAGTGTGCACTGGCAGCACGGGCAGGAGGGACAGGGGAAATTACTTCTCTGGGGGGAACGAAGGAGGCACAATGACCTTGAAGTTTGAGAGGTGGTGGAAGTGCTGCCCATTTTGGCTACAGGGTGATTTTATGTTACAGGAGAGATGTTGGGGTCATTTGGGGTTGGGGTTTCTCAGCTGTAGGGGCACCAATGGGGGTGCTCGAGGCCTTCTCTCGGTTTCACTGCCCGTGGTGCTTTCACCCTTCTGAACGTGCATGTTCATAACTGCTGGGGGTCTAGTGGTGCTGAGGGAGACAGGTGATACCTGGAGGGCACTGGTACAGGGATGGGCTTGTACCAGAGCAGAAGAATGCGTTCTGATTTCTCAACAACAGTTGTTTTTTGTAGTAGCTTTAGGACAGTGACTGTTGCTATTCAGTTTTGATGGGTAAAGCAGCACAGCACACATGTGAGACAGACAAAGGAAGGTGGTTCTGCACCAGTTCATGCCCTGGACAGGGATTTGCGGTTTGGCTTGTGCTTTCTCTGGCTGCCCTCCACAGGGGCTGCAGAGCTGGAAGCCTGAGGGCACAGCCTGGGAGAAGGGGATGGGTCCCCTCCAGTGCCAGAATGTGCTCGGTGACGTGGCTGCCTGTGTGCTTGCAGATAGGCTGGTGTTTGACACCATCCCAAATTAATGCAAATTTGCACAATTTATTAAGATTTTGGGAATTTTTTTGCAAACATCATCTGTTAATTTTTTGGGTGTTATTCTCTTGTCTCCCTCTCTCTCTTTATTTTTTCCCATTTTAACAAGACTCTTCCTCATCTTCCTGCTGCTCTTGCAACCTTTTGATTAAGGATAGATTTTAAATAAATTAAAGTGCCTTGTTCCTGTTAAAAGTCTGACCTGAAGTGCAGCTGTCTGTGCCACACAAACACACATAAACACAGGCTGCACACTTGGTGCCCCAGCCTAAGCAGGGTGAAGAACTTCTCCTTTTGCTCTTGGAGGGCTGGGGGTTTATGTGGAAGCTCCTCAAAGGCACAAGGGCTATAGACAGGTCAAAAGGCACTTTGCAGAGTCCACATGGGGCTGTCCTTGTGTGTGCAGTGGTGATTTGTACCCTGTTAACTCCATATGCCAGTTGAAACGTTTTGCTCCAGGAGAAAGGCAAATGTTTGTTCCTCTGGGAGTCAAAAAAGCTATCTATTGTCATAGGGTTGTATTCAGTTCGTATTTAGTTGGGTTTTTTTAAAGAAATATCCTCTTTTGTAAAACCAAACTGAAGAAGTAGAGAACTCAGCAGGCTATAATGGGATAAATCAAATGGAAAGATTCCCCATGTGAAATACTACAAAGCTTTCCATCTTGGTATTGAGGCCAGATTTTGCTCAGAATTTAGATTAAATGGCAGCCTAGCTGCCACTGACATGTTGTCAGTGAACTTTATTGTGATTAGCAAATGGCATAGTTTGAGCCAGAGCAAGCACTTGTGTGTGATCTGCCTGCTCCAAAAAGCTCTGGTGCTTGTCCTCTGCTTCCTGTGAAACAGCAGCCACAGGATTAACTCTCTACAGAACACAGGGATAGCTTAGGGCAGGACAGCCCTGAGTCAGCCCCTTCCCTTGGGAGGGAGCAGGTGTCTGATGGCAGCTCCAGGCTCTGCACCCCTGTGGAGTGGAGAGCAGCGAATCTGAAAGCACTGACTCAGCACTGGTTCAGCTAACCTATTTCCTGGGAGTTTCTAATTCCTATTTGGAGCAGTAGGAGACAGGAGCAGAAGGGCTCAGAAGGATCCAGTGCATGACCCAGAAGGGTAACCTGAATAAAAACCTCATTTAAAAATCTGCCCTAGAAAATCAAGCAGTGCTGTTTTGAGTACCACATTGACTCAGGCTTTTGAGGAACAGAGGAGTTGAGGAATTAAATGAATAATGCATAAACATGTATTTTAAAAATAAACCCACGGAAATGTCTTTATTTGCTGTTCATACTGCATCTGAACATACGAATTCCCTGCTGGAGGAGCAGTGTCCCCCATTCTCTTCCTGCACCTTAGTACCAGACTGACAGATGACCTCTGGAGACAGGCTTTTGTTTTCCTCACTTACTGGGCCACTAGATCTGGAACAAGTCCCTCTGGTGCTGAGCTGTCTGGTCCTGAAAAGGTTTTTAAGGATGTGCTTTCTATCTATGTGTTCCAGAAATTGAGAACCCTGCAGAGAGAGTGCACCAGATCCAGCAGATCATTGTCACTCTGCCTCGGGCTGTCATCGTGGTCATGAGATACCTCTTTGCTTTCCTTAACCAGTGAGTCTGTTTTCCTGCTTCACCAAGTTCCTCCTTGCTGTCCCTTTTGCCAGGGCTCCCCTGTCTTTGGTGCATGAGTCCCTTCTGGTGTTGCCACGGGGAGCTGTGCTTGGCTCCTTCCCGGCGCTGCTGGCCGTGGCTGCGTGCCGGGGCGGTGGGCTCTGCCGGGAGGATTCCCGGAGCAGGAGCACGGCACGGCAGCTCCCTTCCTCACTGTGTGCTTGCAGCTTGTCACAGTACAGCGATGAGAACATGATGGATCCCTACAACCTGGCCATCTGCTTCGGGCCCACGCTGATGCACATTCCTGACGGGCAGGATCCGGTGTCCTGCCAGGCCCATGTCAATGAGGTCATCAAAACCATCATCATTCACCACGAGGGCATCTTCCCCAGCCACCGAGAGCTGGAGGGGCCTGTCTACGAGAAGTGCATGACCGGAGGGGAGGAGTACTGGTGAGCTCTCTGCAGGGTTCCTGGGTACAAACACCTTCATCAGGCCAAGAGGCTCTTGCACACTGAACCATTTAATTTAGTCTTACCAGTCAAAACAGGCAGTTTCACCAGGTATTTAATTTTCTTGTGCTGACTCAGTATTTTAAACCTCAGTAAAAAAACATCAGAAGAAACTTTTTATAGGGCAAATACTAACACTGATGAAGATTTTTTTTAGCTGCAGATCCACAGAAGCGTGTTCAGCGAAAGAGAATTTTAGGTAAATTCTATCCAAATTCTTCCTAGGCTGGAAATTTTGAGTAAGGACCCATAGTTCCATCATAATTTGCTGGTTGGATAAAATCCCTTGGCCTGAGGTTAACCCAAACCTTCCAGTTCCCTTTGTTGCTGGAATTCTAACCCAACATTCAGGTCTGGGTTTAACAAACCGGCATCAATAAAATACTTGAACTGATTTTCTACAAGTTTCACACATTTCTGAGACCTCGCCATGCCTTATACTAGTCACTTGCCACCATCCTTCCTGGTGCAGCAGAGCAGCTAAAGGTGAAGCTCTCTGTGAATTAGGGAATGGGACATTTAACTTGGTGTCATTTTGTGTTAGTTTTGCCAAACTCTACTAAAGACACAAGAGCCAACAGATCGTGACATTCTGGGCCTGGCGAGCATGGTGTCTGCTGTTCTCAGCAAATTCAGGGGTCTGCTGTGATTTGAAATCAGAGAATCACAAATCAAAGAATTAGTTAGGTTGGCAAAGACCTCCAAGACTCAGTCCAGCTTTTGACCAAACACCACCTTGTTGCCTAGACACATCCAGTTGTTCTTGTACACCTCCAGAGATGGGCACTCCACCTGGGCAGCATTAGGTGTGCTGACTGTGTTGGGAACAGTGTCATTTGCCGTGTGACAGCCGTGTGACAGCCTGGTGTGTTCCTCTGCAGTGACAGCCCGCACAGCGAGCCGGGCACCATCGATGAGGTGGACCACGACAACGGGACAGAGCCGCACACCAGTGACGATGGTGAGCAGGGCTGAGCAGAGGCTGGTCCGTGCCAGCAGAGCTGAGCCTGCAGGAGAGCAGCAAGCACTGCGGGTTGAGGCTGCTGGCAGGGCTGGGCTGCAGCAGGAGGCAGCGCTGTGCTCCCCGTGTGCCAGCAGCGCCGGCCGCGAGCGGGCGGTTTGGGAAACGCCGCTGGCACTGCCGGGGGTGGGGAACCGTGGCAGGGCTTGCTGCGCTGGAAGGGCCCTGGGGAGCTGAGCACCTTCTGCTTCCGACAGCTGCTGCTGCCCTGGCTGTGTCCTGCCTCAGCAGAACACATCTGCCCTGTGGGGAGGAGGGAGGGCTGACCTGGTGAACGGGGCTGCGGGAGGAGGAAAGGCACAGGGAAGGGCACATGAGGCCAGGTGGCTCTAGGCACAGGGAAGGGCGTGGTGAGCCAGGTAGCTCTGGGCACAGGGAAGGGCGTGGTGAGCCAGGTGGCTCTAGGCACAGAGAAGGGCATGGTGGGCCAGGTGGCTCTAGGCACAGGGAAGGGCATGGTGGGCCAGGTAGCTCTGGGCACAGAGAAGGGCATGGTGGGCCAGGTAGCTCTGGGCACAGGGAAGGGCATGGTGGGCCAGGTAGCTCTGGGCACAGGGAAGGGCATGGTGGGCCAGGTGGCTCTAGGCACAGGGAAGGGTGTGGTGAGCCAGGTGGCTCTAGGCACAGGGAAGGGTGTGGTGAGCCAGGTGGCTCTAGGCACAGGGAAGGGCACATGGGGCTGGGCAGCTCCAGGCCTACTCTCAGCTCCAGGGAGGAGCCTACCAGCCTGGCAGAGGGAGGCAAGGGAGCTGCTGTGCAGCCAATTTCACACTTGGGTGGCCACGTTAATGGCTCCAATTGGAGTTTCCGAGTGATTAACTGTGGTGCCAAGTGAAGAGCAGATGAGCAGCTGTATTTTGTGGATTTACATATTCCCTCTCCCCCTTGGCCTGCATACACTCCCTGCTGGTAGCCCAGCATTGTGTCAGGGCTGTGGGAGCCCTCCTGGCTCTGTCTCCTCCAGAATACTCCGTATTGATCCTCCTGTGGTGTTCCCAGACACTGCCCTCATGTGGGGGTTGCTTAAGGTGGGGAAAATGAATCTGCTGAAGTGGCCTGGCCTGTGCCAGGTGGGGCTGGAATGGGGCAAGGGTCTGATGCAGCATCCTCTGTGTCCTCCTTTGGTGTCCCCTCCTCCACGTGGGTTTGGTTCCTGAGCAGTGTCGGGTCACACACTAGTGGCTGCTGAGCCCACAGTCAGTTATGGGGCAGAGCAAGTTTCCATGTTAAATGAGAATGAGGCAGATCTGGAGGAACTGGGGGGGCTTGCCCTGTTTTGCTCTGTCATTTTCTGTCTGCCAGTCTCCAGGTGGGGATTGAAATGATCCACTGTCTCAGATAATCAAGGCATGCTAATGCTCCAACAGTGGCAGGGGTGGCTGGGCAGTGGCGGCAGTTCTGCCACTCAAGCAATGCACAGTGTGGGTCGCTCTGGTTAATGAGAGAGACACTGTTGCTGCTTTGCAGTTGTTGCAATGGTTTCTTTAGGATTCAGTGTTCCCCAGCTGGAAGCAGATCTGCCTCTGAGCCAGGCTCTTTCACAGACTCCTCAGTGCTGTTTGGTGCCCCAGCAGCTCCTGCTGTGACACACTTGGCCAGAGGCTTAGAGGACCCTGGTGTGCTCATGACCTTCCAAAGTGAAGTTCTGCCTCAGCCCTCCTGTATTTCAGGCCCTGAGCTCCCAGTTTGTGAGTCACTGGTGTTTGGTAGAGCTCACATTAGGAAAAGTGGGGAAACAGTGAGGCAGAGTGCTGCAGATGGCAGGGTGCAGAGCAGCTGCCTGGCTGGAGTGGTATCATTATTTCCATGGGGATCCCCAAAGGGACATTATTTGCTCATCAATAATTCAGGCCAAACTGTCTCCAGGATAAGGAAGGGAGGAGAAGGTAAGTGGGGTTTGATCACAGCATTTGACATGGCTTGACAAAATCTCAGGCTGGAGGATAATGGGTTTCTGTAACCAAAGGCGGAAAATGGGAATGTTGGTGAGGGTGCCATATGCACAGAGGGAGATTCCTGCTGCTCCCCATCTGCTTTGTAGCTGTTTGTAATTGTCAGTAGTTTGTGAGTCTGAGAGAGGTCCCAGAAAGCCTGGAACAACAATAAGAATTGATCAGACTGAGAACAAGAAGGCTTGTGCTCAGTGTGAGCTTCTCTGGGGCGCTGGGCAGCAGCACTGCTGCTCTGGTGAGGGGCTCTCTGGGGTTCAGCCTCCTGTGCAGGGCTGAGCTGAGCTGCTCTCACTGTGCCTCTCTCCTGTGCAGAGGTGGAGCAGATTGAAGCCATAGCCAAGTTTGACTACATTGGGCGATCTCCACGGGAGCTCTCCTTCAAGAAAGGGGCCTCACTCCTGCTGTACCATCGGGCGTCGGAAGACTGGTGGGAAGGGAGACACAACGGGGTGGACGGGCTCATTCCCCACCAGTACATCGTGGTGCAAGACATGTGAGTAAAGTGAGGGTTGTTAAAATCAGGTACTTGCACAAGGTCCACGTCAGTCACCTAAAATAATCAGTCAGTTTTGCGGTTTGTTTAATGACTTTAGTGAGAAATTTGCGCCTGTTCACGTCTCCCTCTCTGTGTAGTGGCTCCATTTGTTTCTCATTTGGGCTGATAAAGACCAGTACTAAACATTGTACTTCAGTGTACATGGACCCCATCTCTCATTGACTCCCCAGCGTGGTGTGACCCAGGCTTACCACTGGCCTTGTCCCTGTGAGCATTGACCTGGACTGTTCAGTGCTCACCTGGCCTGTGGGCAGATCCCAGGGCCCTTTGCAGGTACTGCCTCTCTTTCAAGTGCTGTATCAAGCACTGTCATCACAGTGGCAGCCACATCACAGGGGATGGGAAGGCAGATGTGCACTGTTTCCAAGCTCCCAGTGAAGTGGTGGCCTTGGTGCAGCTCCTTGTTAACAAAGTGTGGAGCTGCTGAGGTGGTGATGTTCACATTGGCATGGCACCCGGGCCCTGGCTCCCGTGGGGCACAGCCCTGTCACTGGTGTGTGTCCTTTCCTAGGGACGATGCGTTCTCTGACAGCCTGAGCCAGAAGGCAGACAGCGAGGCAAGCAGCGGGCCGCTGCTGGACGATAAAGCCTCCTCCAAGAACGACATCCAGTCACCAACAGATCACATCATGGACTATGGCTTTGGGGGAGTGATGGGCAGGTAACTCACATTCCTGTCACCATGGAGGTGGTCGCTGTCACAGGTGTGGACAGTCGGTGCGTGGGGTAGGGCAGGATGGGAGGGAAAGCTCTAGTAAGCACTGCAAGGTAATGGGAGCTTGGAGGGGATTTCATGTGCACTGCTAGTGGGAATTTAACATTCACACAGAGTACAGGGGCCCTGAGCAGTCTGGGATAGTGGAACGTGTCCCTGCCCATGGCAGGGGGTTGAAACAAGATGACCTTTGAGGTCCCTTCCAGCCCAAACTACTCTTATGATTTGATGCTGTTGCTTTCTTGATACTGGCTAAAATATTTGTCTTCCCTCTTGGCTGAGTCTTCTGAAGCTGGAAGGCTCGAATTTGGTCTGAGCTGAGCTCAAGGCTGAGCTGCTGCCTTGCAGCATGTGGCCAGCCATGGTGGGGCTGACAGATGCTGACCTGGTGCCGTGCTGGGTTCCTTGCAGGGTGAGATTGAGGTCTGATGGTGCAGCCATCCCCCGGCGCCGCAGCGGGGGAGACACCCACAGCCCGCCCCGAGGCATGGGGCCTGGCATAGACACCCCTCCTCGAGCAGCAGCCTGCCCCAGCAGCCCCCACAAGATCCCCCTCAACAGGGGCAGGATCGAGAGTCCTGAGAAGCGCAGGATGGCCACGTTTGGCAGCGTGGGCAGCATCAATTTCCCAGACAGGAAGGCCCTGGCTGACAGCCACCCTCTGAGATCCACCTGTGGCTCCACCCGGCACAGCAGCCTTGGAGATCAGAAATCCCTGGAAGCAGAAGCTCTTGCTGAGGTAAGAGGGCTGGGAGGGGACCAAGAAGCTGCAGGGGAGCTCACTGGGGAGTGCCTGGAGCCCCTTCACCTCAGACACAGTTACAGGGCTGCTGTCACACCCAGCTCTCTTGGGTTGTTCTTGGAAAAGATGCTCACCCAGATGATGTTAATTTTCACTTGAATCTTGTGGGGCTGCTGGGCTTGGGAGTCCTGAGGCTTCTCTGGGAGAATATTTTCACTCATCATCTTCGGAGCTTAATAGAATGAATTGGAGCTAACTTGATAGTTATTTCCCTTCAGCTGATCCTTTGAATGTTACCTGAGGCTCACTGAGCATTTTGTAGGTGTTAAAAAATTAAGGACTTTTCTGCACCAGGACAGCATTAACTAGAGTGACTTTTCAAACAATTGACTCTGGTGCCTTGCTTCTCCAATGGTCTTGCTGAGTTAGTGGCCTTAATTAAGTTAAGGTGGATTTAAGCAAAGGCAAACTAGGGCCTCCCATTTGTACAGCGGACCCCAGCACTGTAGCCATAGGCAGTATCTAGTTCCCTGTGCATGGGCACTTCTGGTTGAACTGGGTTCACTTTCTGGGGGATCCCTGTGGACAGACTGTGGAGCCTGGGTGGGGGGTGGGCAGTGAGGGGCTGGAGCCAGTGTCTCCCTGGCTGCCTCAGGCCTTGTTGCTGCCTCGTATATCCATGGTGAGCTGCTGTTGTGCCACGCACTCCATAAACATCCCTGTGTCTGTCCCTGCCACGTGCCATTGTCCTGTGGGCGTCGGGCAGCAGAGGCCCCATACATCCAATGGAGGCTGCAGGGCCTCCCTTGTGAGGAAAAGCCAGCCTCAGTGCTGTGGGGGAGCTGTGTGGGCAGGCTGCTGTTCACCCATCACTCCTGGTGCTCAGGATTCACGCCCTTTGGAGCCGGTGACCGAGTCTTGCTGACCTGGGGAGCACAGGGCACCTTTGTGCAGCCAGTTTGGGCTTCACACCTTCTCCCAAAGCTCCTGTTTTCCCTGGGAGCTCTTAGATCAGAGACCCCCCTCTGCAGACACGCATGCCAGGATAGGGGGTGGAGTGCAGGAGAGCGGGTGGGTGGTGCTGTGGCACAGCGCTGACGTTGCTTTGGCATCCGCAGGACATCGAGAAGACCATGAGCACGGCGCTGAACGAGCTGCGGGAGCTGGAGAGGCAGAACACGGCCAAGCAGGCGCCCGACGTGGTCCTGGACACGCTGGAGCCCATGAAGAACCCCCCGCTGGGCGCCGCCAACTCGGAGCCGGCCAGCCCCCTGCACACCATCCTGATCCGGGACCCCGAGGCGGCCATGCGGCGCAGCAGCAGCTCCACCAGCGAGATGATGACCACCTTCAAGCCGGCGCTGTCGGCCCGGCTGGCCGGGGCGCAGCTGCGGCCGCCGCCCATGCGGCCGGTGCGGCCCGTGGTGCAGCACCGCTCCAGCAGCAGCAGCAGCTCGGGGGTGGGCAGCCCCGCCGTCACCCCCACTGAGAAGCTGTTCCCCAGCAGCTCGGCAGATAAATCGGGCACCATGTAGGCTGGGGCACGGGGACTGCGGCACCCGGACGCTGGGAGCGGGGTGGGCGCGGCGGAGCCTCGCTGGGTGGGCAGGGGGGCAGAGCCCTGCTTGGGGAGCCTCTGTGGAAGGAAACACGTGTGGGGCCTGGGCCTGGTGCTGTACATACGTGTGTCTGTATGTACATAGGTGTGCACACACCCCATCCATGCAGAAACATTTCCCGAGCTTGCAGTCCTACAGCAGGAGGAGACGGCAGGTCTACGTGTTGGCACTGGAGAGCACGCTCAGTGTAGAAGTATATATTAAAAACAAAGTGTACAGAATTCAGTGACTTTTTAAAACAGTAGATTTACCTCAGAAACTGGCTCTGAAATGTCCTCTCTTGAGACAGTGGGTTGGTCTGGGTTTCCGAGGCTGTCTGTGTGCACCTGGAAGCCCACGCTGCAGCAGCTGTGCGTCAAGCAATACAAGGCCATCCTGGAATTTATTTTCTGTACCTCTTGAAAAAAAAAAA
>VYZP01038651.1:28684-38689 GCA_013400635.1 Hypocryptadius cinnamomeus | reverse complement strand
CCTGAACTGTTTCTGTGACCAGTGGTTTTATTGCTTCTCTCTTCCAGTCTCGTGAAGTTTCCTGTTTGGAAGTACATGTGACTGAAACAAAAAGGAAGAGCTCTTGCAAAAGTGAGGTTGCTGGTTTAAATTGTTTGTCACTGCTTTTTGTGCTATGGGAAATGCAGCTGAATCTAGATAAATATTTGGTTTATTTCAGTCTCTGTTTGCATCAGGGCTTCTTGGGTATTTCCTGAATTACCTACTTGCTAATAGTGAGAATCCTCAGAAGACATGACTCTGTAGCTTAAGAGAAACTGTGGAGGTGGCTGGGAAACTTGGAAACAGCACTGCAGTGTGATGGAACTGAAATACTTTTACCTCTGTTTTCTGGTGAAAACAGAAAGTGAAAGGGAGACACAACTCAGGAGGAGAAAGACTTCAGTGAATGCTCAGGGGATGTGAATGCTGCTAGAGGCATCCACAAGTGTAACACACGCTCTCTGTCACTTGGCAGGGTGTCACAAGTGGTTTAGGTCACTTAATCACTGGCAAAGGTATCAGCAGGTGTAGGTTTATTATACATTTGTAAAAGTGTGACAAAGTTCGATGGCAAGGTTCACTCTATCACTGCATGCATGAAACATGCAAAGAAAAATCAGATTAGAATAAATCTAGAATTATTTATGTAGAGACCAGGGATGCAAAGGGATAAAGAGGGAAAAGAAAAGGGTGCCAGGAGTGAAGAGCCTCATACTGAGTTGTGAGTTTCAGAGTGGGCCCTCTTGCCAAACTTAGCCTCAGACTTGATCGTTTGTCTAAAGGACTCAGAAGTACTCAATCATCCCATAACTTAGCATTTACAAAGCAATTTAATGGTATTTACACTAAGCAGAACAATAACTTAATTATGAATGTAAGATAGTAACATTCATACTACACCTGCTATGGGGTATTCAAATCAATTCACACACATTTTCACACAAAGAATTTGGTACAAAGTGCCTGCTAAAAATTCCCCTCAAGGTTGGTGAAATACTCAGAACAGATGCCTTTGCATTTCTCAGTGGATGAAGGGTTGGGCCTCGAGGAGTCAGGGATGTCAGTCCTGACTCTGCCATCAGTTTTTGGGATCAGTTCTCTGAGTATTGCAAACTTGAGATCTGGTCAGTTCTGAGCCACTGCAGTCCAGGGGAACTCAAAGGGCCAGGTGCTGCACACTGGTCACAGGGGAAGGAAAACATTGTGGTCCAAGTTAACCTTAGTTAAGCCTGCAGCACTAAGGCTGAAATGTCACTTGGGGCACTTTTATTTGCTAGTTTCAGGACTAGGTGCAGTTAACATCTCCCTCTGGTTTGCTTCTTGTTCTTAGGGAGAGATTTCACCTTCACAATGAAAGGATCCTATGAAGAAACCCAGGATATTTCCATAGGTCCTCACTCCAGGCCAGGAAGCAGTGAAACCACCAGGTTCCACTACATCAAGCACAGTCAACCCAGACTACTCATGACTCTGCCAAAGGAGCGTTTTCTCTGCTGTGTATGTTTTGCTTATGGATGGTGATAACACCTAACCAAAATGTTGGGAGAAGAACCATGAGTTAACCCTTATCTGGTATTTTTGTGTCTAGGGTCCATTAATAATATTCTTCTTATAACATTTTTTCCCCTCTTTAAATCAGCCTGGCTCAGGTAGGAAGGAAATGGATGTAAGTAGTCCCCTGGCTGTGCCTCTCCATTCTCTGGACTTGGGAAAGAAAGTGACAGTGATGAGAGTGAGTATCCTCTGACAGTATTTGGAATTCTTTCAACAAGGTAAACTGTATATATGTGATAGCTGGTCATATAGTAATTTTGTTGCTAAAAATGCATTAGTGAGTTATTTATATGCTTAGCTCTGCATACACTTAGAAATATAACTATGATTTTGGGGGGGAAATAGGATATTCAGAATTTCTGTCTGCTTTAAAAGTAGTTTAAAGGATTGTGTGCTGGATGCCTGAGAGGAGGCCAAAAATTCATCATATGTGAGTAATTGCTAATACTGTAAAGCTTACTTCTACAAAATTTCAATTCTATTTAAAATTTATGGTGCTTTCCTTATTGATTTTCAGGGGGAATCTTATGAGGTGTCTGTGAATGAGGAAAACAGGTAAATCTTTTATTGCTTTTGAATGATTATTTAGGCCATCTCCTCTCCTTTCATAATATCATTGTTAGATGAAAGGATGCTACGTCGTAAAGTAGCTAATTTCAAAAGAGGAAATAAAGATGACTGAAATATGGGGAATGGTTAATAAAATGCTTTAAAGCTTTTAAATTGGTTGGTAAGAATATAGGATAGGTGGTAGGTAGTTATGGGGTATAAACCATCGCAATGTTTTTTCTAATGTTGATGCTTTGTAATTTTGGTACCTAAACATCCCTCTGTCTTGTAACCTTTATCTATAATAAGTGCATATTTATGTATGCCGTATTTCTAACGTGTCTAATACCTTTATGCATTTACAAGACCTCTACAGGTCATTTTTCAATGAAACACACGGACAGTAATTTATCTATGGACTGGCTTGCCGAGATTTTCTGAAGGGCAACATTACCCCCTATTGATAAATTAGCTCCATTGCAAGCCTTAGGCACTGGTGAATGATAAATCAGAGGGGTTTATTGAATAATATTCAGAGAAGAGACAGAGCAGTTTTTGTGGTTTTTTGTTGGTTTTTTTTCCTGAAAAAATCCTCTGAAACTGGAACCCTGTGAAGACACAGATTAAAGAATGAATCATGTACATGATATTTATGATAATATACAGAAGGGATAAATTGTGCTCAAATAGAGCACAAATTCTTTGTAGAGATAAGCCTAACTCGGTATTAAGGTTCTTTTAATTAAATTGTGTTAAGTTTAAATAACTACTTAGGCCCCCTTTGTGCTTCAGAAAACACATGCACAGCAGGAGAATGTGAAGAGGTGTCCAAATACCAGAGTTCAATGTGAAATAACTTGATTTTATTTATTTGACTTTCTTAGGATTATGTGAAATTTTTCAGGACATAATTCTGGTCTAAAATCTCCACAGGGAGGCACAGATGTAGGACATACGATATCCATATACCTGCTTTAATTTATGCAGGGGCACTTTCATGTATGTGGAAGTACAATTTCTTTACACTGGCTTATTGTTGTTGACTTTGCTGAGTGTCTCCAACTGGAATGGCTGCAGGTGATCCCTTGTGCTGTTCCTGTGTTCCAGCTGCAAGGATTTAGATTTGCGGCTGGGCTTTGGTCTCTGCGCAGAGGAGCAGGATTTCATCCGTAAAAGGAAAAAGGTGGTTGCTGCTGCTCTGAAAAATGTTCTTCATCTAGATGAAGACCTCCAGGAGGATGAGGTATGTGGGAGAGCATCTTGGGAACTTTAAGTAGTATGATCCACTTTGAGAGAAGTGGATGTGATGTCCTTGCATGACTACCCATACAGCTCTTCCACTATAGAAATAGTATAGGCCAGATTGTCACTCGAACCTAAGACCATATCCAAATTTTTGGCACAGAGGATGAAAGAGGAACTGTTAGGAGGCTGGTTATAGCTCCTTTATTCTCTGCCAACCTCTGTCCTCCCTCAAGGGCAGTCAAAGGCTGTATTTGCTGACATGCTGGTGTGTATAACCAAGCCTGGTGAAATTTGATTGCTTAAACTGAGACCATTTCTCCTCTTTGGCACCTCTTCTCAAGCTTCACAGGGGAGACTGCAACTCTCCCATAGCACTCTGGTACAGTAGCATCTGTCTTGTGTGTTTTTTGGTGTTACCTCTTGCTTGCTTCCCTCCTGGGGATCCCTGAACTCAGAGGCAGCTGCTCTGTTACTGGAAGACAATGATCTGTTATGGGGCTGTGGTGCCTGGGGCAGGAGTCTGGGACAATGTGCCTGTGGGGTATTTCCTCCACTGCTCTGTTCAGCTCCCAGCACACCCAGCTCTTTATGATGTGTGCAGCATATCAAGCGTTTTTCAACCAAGTCAAAGTGCTCATGAACTTAAGTAACAGGAAGAACAGGACTTTTATTATTAAATGAGAATAATAGGGGTTTTGAGCCAAAATAATAAAAAAAAACCCCAAACCCACAAGTAGGTGGTAAAATAGAGTGAAGACAAGATTAAAGGTAATGGCATAATGTGTTCCTAAAACTGAATGTCTGTTGTATCAGTTTTTACTATACAGAAAAGGGGGGAAGGATAACAGGATTGATGCACTCCTGAAGGAAGTAAAACCAAATTACATATAGCACTGATATTAGGGAAGGTAGAGGTAATCTGGGTTGGAAAGAGGGTGTTAAAATAAACCTATAAATCTGGGCACTATCTACCTGGAGAATAACAAATGTTGTATATACACTTAGAGGAAGAAAAAAATTATTCAGGCAGGTTTTGTGTTGCTCTTCTGACCTTAGCTACACTCAGAACTTTAAAAGGTATTTCGAGGGAAAGAGCTGAGGAAAAAATAAATACATTGAGAATATCTGAAAATATATTTCCTCACACAAGAACTGTACGTACAGCTCCTGACTTTCCAAAGCATCACTGATCAGGAAAATGCTTTCGGCATACAATAAATTCCACCAAAGTTTACAGCTTTACAGTTTACAGCTCAAACAAACACCTAGGCACTGCCCTGAAGAGGGTGAATTAATCAAAACCTACCTGAACCAGGTGTTGCTGTTACTTTTTTCTGCATGGCCATCATTCCTGTGTTTCCTCTGGTGATGAGTGACTCTGTGCCTCTCTCTGTGTGCTGGGCAGGTGCCCGTGGTGGCAGTGGTGACTGCAGCAGGGGGAGTGCGGTCCATGACAGCAATGTTTGGCAGCCTTCTGGCTCTCCAGGAGCTGGGTGTTTTGGACTGTGTGTCATACATCAGTGGTTTATCTGCCACAACCTGGTAAGGAGAGCTGGGCTTGTACTTATGTTTGTGTTAGCTGAGTGATAACCTGGTGAACAATTTTGCCTTACTGATGGATTTATTGCAGCTTGATGTAGGCACTTGGCTTCCTTTTAGACTTGTTTCATGGGACCACTCAGTGCTGTCCTCCTACAAGAAACAAATCTAATGAGAATGACAGTATTTCTGTAACTGCACTGAAGTGTTTACAGAAACCAAAAGAAAAGAGCACAAGCTGGGATGGTTTGCCTGTAACTTGTGATCTTGTTGCATGCAACACTTCAAAAGTCCTTTTGTAATATTTGTCTGGCTCAACTCTTACATGTCTCCAAAAAGCAGACTTTTAAAGAACAGCCCTGAGAAACACAGTGTCACTCATGCACTCAATGGTGACTGCCTTGCACAGACTAGGAGGGGTTGAGGGGATTTAAAACATTTTGCCTCTGAAGGGCTGCTCTAAAAGTATGTGCCAGAATTACAACAAGTGGGGTGGGGATGAGAGAGGATGACTGGAATCTGCTTGAGCCCTGGGCCCTGGCAGCTCAAGCCTGCCCTTACGTGTGCCAGCAGCCTGAGGTGACCCACCTGCTGCACACCCAAGGAGGGCTCTCACACTTGCCAGGGCAATAGCTGCTGCTAAGCTCCAGCTTAACATTTCACACAGGGTCTGACCCACCTGAGAGAACTGGCCTCAGACAGAAGAGGTGGCTTGGACAACCAAAGGGTGATTCTAGCAAAAGCTCAAGTTAAGTTATCAGTGTTGCTTTATTACTCTTTCGATTCTGAAGTACAAACAAGCTAGGATTATTTTAAATGTATTTGTGCAGGGAAAAAAAAATCATTCCACAGTCTAAATTCTGCCTCAGCTTTGAAATGCTCTTTCAAGTAAAAGTTGGAGGGCAAGAACCTTGTGTAGCCTGAAACGAAACACTTATGTGTGTTATAGGCTAATGAATTGTCATGTGTCCTGTGATGAACCACAGTACTTTTCTTTTATCCAGGACCATGTCAAAGTTATATGAAGATGCAAATTGGTCACAAAAGGATCTCAGAGGGCCAGTTGGTGATATCAGGAAACATGTGACCAAGAGCAAGCTGCACTGTTTCTCTTTGGATCATATGAAATACTATGAAAATGAGCTTTGTGAGAGAAAGCAAGAGGGGCACAAGGTGTCCTTTACAGATTTATGGGGACTCTTCATTGATTGTATGCTACATCATCAGGTATTTTATATTCTTTCTCTCCCTCTTATTTCACAGGATTTCTAACTTCCCATGTTTAAGGTTGTGGACTCCGTTAGAGAAAAGGCTCTGAAAACACCTGAAGGACTTATTATTTGGCTTTTTAGAATAAAAATAACAAAGTAACCCTAAAGTGTGAGCATCTAGAAGAGATGTCTCAGCATGCAAAAATCCAAGATGTTAAGGATATTGATTTTCCGTCTTTAAGTTTGGGTTTTGGATCAGGTGATCATTCTAGTAACACACTGAGGAGAGAAGGCTCTGACAGAGCTGAGGTCAGGCATAGCAATGTATACCCGTAAGCTGTATTGAAGGAAATGGGTCCAGGTTGACTAAATGTCTTTCTTTCCTTAAAGCAAGTAATATCCCAGTGACTGTACAGACATGTTTCTTGCATTTTTGCCCTGTCTCCCTTGCCAAAACTCCCATAAGCACAATGCCTTGGTGAAAGCTCATGGCAGATAACACATGAACACGCTTGTGTGGCCAAACAGCTAAAGTACACAGAACAAAACCTGCTGAGGCTTAGCAGATACTTCGTTGCTGGTTCCTGCTTAGATACTGTAGTAAGTCCATGCATCACGTTCATCTTTTTACAATGAATTTTGCTCTTTGTAAACAGGAAAGTACTCACAAACTCTCGGATCAACAGCTAGCAGTCAATCAGGGGCAGAATCCACTCCCCATATACCTATCCCTCAATGTCAAGGATGACTTTAGCACTTTGGATTTTAAAGGTATAGATTATCATACACCCTCTTATAACTCTGAAGAGTTTCCTTTTAAGGCTGATTGAATGCCAAAACTTTTTCCTGTCAGTCCAAGCCAATAAATCTTTTAAATAATTTCTTTTCCTCTGCCGTCTATGGAAGGGAGATACCTGTGCTGTAGACACTCCTCAGTGGGGGGATGGAGATGCTTTTTGCTGGCAGCCTTGAGAGCCACTACTGCTCTTTTCTCTCTCATCCCCACCTAGCCCCAAAGCCCCATTCCAGCTGCTGGGTTTTCGGCTGAGACAGCACTAGTCCAAGAGAGCTGTGAAGAGTGGGGAGGAGGGCAAGGCAGGGAGGAGAAAGGAGAAGGTGGAGAGGGGTGAGAGCAGGAGTCAGCTCCCAGCAGCCAGAGAAGGATCTGAGGAGGGGCAGGGCTCTGTGCTCTGATCAGTGGTCCTGATCACTGTTCCCATAGCATTTCCAGCACAAATGAAGCAGGAGGTCCTGCAATTGAACCTGGTCGTCTGCTCCTAGGCACAGCTGCAGTGCCAGTGCACCCAGCCACGGTTTCTCTGTGGGGAGAGGGTTTGATCAGAGTTTATCCTCAAGGCAGTGATTATGAGAGTCTCTAGAATGAATGGTAGCTGGTGTCATTGCTGACTCAGAGGAGCTCAAAATGCCACATTGTGTGCAGAGCCTTAGAGCCTTAGCAATTAGTGGACTTTCAGCCCCAGGTCTTGCTTCTTAGTGCAGAAATAGACCTGAATCCCAAGCTGAATGGATTTTGGCAGAGGAGATGAATTTAGCTTTTGCATTCATGTATGTTGAAGGGCATCTGTTTGTTTCAAAACATGGTGTTTGAACTGTCTGTCACCACCATGGTGAAGCTATAGGCCTTGTTCTTCCAGCTTCTGAATCTCTAAGCTGATTTTCACATGTGTTCAGGTGGCTGCAATAAATCCAGTTTGGTGCCTTATTTGCAGAGTGGGTGGAGTTCACACCTTACGAGGTGGGTCTCCTGAAATATGGGGCCTTTGTTCGTTCTGAGGATTTTGGTAGTGAGTTCTTCATGGGTCGCCGGATGAAGAAGATCCCAGAATCCCACATCTGCTTCTTGGAAGGTAACTTACTATCTCAAGAAAACATCACCTTAAGAGCTGGCTACACAGAGGTGGTCTGCAAGTTGCAGTATTAGTACACCAGAGAATGTATCTGATGCAATTTCAAACTCGAATGAACCATCCAAAAGTGACAAAAGAGGAAACCAATTTTTGAGACAAATGTGACTAATTTGCCGAATGCCTTGCAGAATGACCTAAACAGAACACATGCATGCACACACACTAACTGATCATCTGAAGTATTTAAACTCACAGCCTGACTTTTATAGACAGCCAAGTTTCAAAAATGACCTGGTTGTAAGCCAGACATTGTGTGGAATGTTGTGGCATTTGATATTTATAGGAAAATTCACAGTATTTCATAACTAGAACAGCGAGTGGAGTCAGGTGTTGTTGCCATAGCTGTGCTCTAAATATTCAAACTAATATTAAGTATGGCACCTTTTTCTTTTTTTTTAAACTTTCAAGGCACATGGAGCAATATATTTTCCCAGAGTTTTATGGATGCTGTATACCTCTCAGGTCATTCAGAACACTTCTGGCACAGATGGACTCGAGACACTGAGCATGACATTGGTTAGTTCCTCAGATTACTTTTCTTTTACATCTGCATTTCCTTCACACCTCTCTGAAATGTGAAACCTGATATTTGGTAAAGAGTTTGTTTTTGTGTCCTGTTTCTGGCTTATGGGACACCAAGCCCTTGAGAATGAAGGAAAAGCAGGAGACCAACAGTTGTGCTGTAAAACAGGAAAAAACATTGTGCTGCTCACTGTGCAACATCCCTGGGGAGCTTTGTTAGTCACGAGAGGATAACCAAAGCCCTTTTGGGAGGGAGAGGCCAGACAGGGAAGAACAAGGTGATGGTGTGACACTGAAACCCACTGCCCAGAACACTCTGTGCGTCCATGTGTGCACCCAGTCATGGCTGCGGCTGGGAGCCATGGTGGTTTGGTTATTATTATCAGAGAAACATCCTGACCAAATGCAGGCACATACCCTCTTGTTCTTCCTGCAGAGAACCATCCTGCTCTGCCCAAGAAGCCTCATGAACAGACAACCTGCTTATCCATTCCCAAAGGTTGCCTTTCCAAAACTCTTCGAGAAATGATGACCGGGCGGCCAGTGGTTTCAACCTACCATAATTTCCTCAAGGGCTTGCAGCTACATAACAAATATTTGGAGAATGAGGGCTTTTGCATGTGGAAAGGTAATTGGAAATTGTTTTAGTTACATCTTTGAAGGAGATTTGAGGGCTGATACTTGCTGAGGACAAATATTTGATAAGTTTTATCATAGAGGTAAATTTTGATTAATATTATTTGATTTACATGTTTGTGGAATGGATTTTGTCAAGCCCTAGATGATTTACTCCTGGTCTTGTTCCTGTGTTGGAGGAAGCACAGCAGGTTTGCTTGAATTCTCATCTTCCTAGGAAAAGCCATCAAAGAGTGACTTGAAGCTTCCAAGGAAGTTAAATAGCAACAAATTTACACCTATTGAGAAAGAAGAGTAATTTATCACTTTGGATGAAGCTGAGTCTCAGAACTGCTCCATCTTGCTGATCTCAGAGTTGAGCTATTTATTTAGTAAATAAATACTAAAATAGTGTCAAAGACAAATACTTAACCATGGGCTTTGTGTCAATGATGGATAGACATCAATTGTATTTTCTTTCTCCTCTTTTTTGCTAATTTGGAAAAAAAGACACTTGACCCTGCAGTAAATAATAATAATAAAAGTTTTGGCCTTTCAGACACAGTGCTGGATTCTTCTCCCAACCAGCTGAATGAAATGAGTGACTACCTCAAGCTGATAGATACAGCTTTCTTCATCAACACCAGCTGCCCACCCATTCTGAGGCCAGAGAGAAAAGTGGATGTCATCATCCACTTAAATTACAGTGGAGGATCACAGACTCTGGTGATGTTTTGAAGCAGTGATTCTTTATCTGCATGAATCCAGCAGCTGATTTACCACCACAGCTTTCTCTCTCTCTCTCTCTTTTTTTTTTTTTT
>VYZP01038651.1:0-15644 GCA_013400635.1 Hypocryptadius cinnamomeus | reverse complement strand
TCTAGAGGAAGAACCTTTTCCTAGTATGCAACCTAAACTTCCCCTGACCCAACTTCATTCCATTCCCATGGGTTCTGTCACTGGTTACCACAGAAATCAGTGCCTGCCCCTTCTTTTCCCCTTGTGAGGATATTGCAGACTGTGATGAGGTCTCCCCTCAGTCTCCTTCAGGCTGAACAGACCAAATGACCTCAGCCATTCCTCATATGGCTTCTCCTCAAGATCCTTTACTATGTTTGTTGCCCTCCTTTGGACACTCTCTAATAGTTTCATGTCTTTCTTGTAAATATGCCACAATATGTGCATAAGACTAAAACTGCCCCCAGCACTTGAGGTGAGGCCACCCCAGTGCAGAGCAGAGCAGGACAATCCCCTCCCTTGCCCGGCTGCCATGCTGTGCCTGATGCCCCTCAGGACATGCTTGGCCTTCCTGGCTGCCAGGGCATTGCTGGCTCACATCCAACTTGTCACAGACCAGGACCCCCATGTACCTTTCCTGTGGTACTGCTTTCCAGCATCTTGTTCCCCAGGGTGTATTAGTACCTTGTTCTCACCAACTGCTACAGACAGAAAGATTAGATTAATTTTTGGGCACATTAAACCCTGTTTCTGTTCTAAAACAGAATCAGTAAGTGGAAAGCTAAATATCAATTAGAGCAAGTGTTGAGAGAAATAGTATCTGTACATAAATTGGTTTTAAAATGAAAGATGGTTTATATGAAAGAGGAGATATTAGTATGTGAGAGAGAGTAAGAAGTTAAGCAGATATCTCAAAGGTGAAATGGGGAAAGGGTTAATTTATATGAGGAATATGAAGATTCATTAGTATGAGCCATGGAGTTATGAGTTTTTATAGACTTAATATCTCTGAGCTCAAGGTTTCTGATATCTAGTGGGGTTGCGAATTAATTCCCAAGATCAACTCTGGGATGATTTTTGTAGCTTTCTGCTGGGGGTCAGAGCTGAAGATCAGAGGTTCACCAGAGTCTTCAAGAGAAGTATCTCATCACTGTCAGCTGCATTTCTATTTTTGGCTATTTGCAGAAGTTTGTGCTGGTGTGGGGGCTTGTGCATGGTAGACAGTTCTACTTTCACAGCTCATATGACAGTATTTGGTGTCCCAGAGACAATCTGTTCCACTGCAGGCAGTGGTGTGTGAGAGGTGAGGATACCCACGAGTGTGCTCTGGGGGTGTTTATTGCGATAATAAGGGAGCAATGATCAGAATATGTGATCATTATCAAATCAAACTCTTGGCACTTATCATTAACTTGAGTGATTTTGAAGTATATTACTTCTATTTCAGGTCTGGAGAGAGTTCTGTGCCAAAAATCCGTACAGATTTCTGACTGCTCTACTTGGTTTGATGAATTGTATTGTCTCAACCTTGAAAAGCTTGTTCTATCTATGTCCTTAGAACTTCAGGGTTACAGTAGTCTGTGACTGCAGACTAAAATAATAATGTTAACTTCCTTTTTTCCTTTTTCTGAATTTTTGTGCAGGCACCAGTATCTCCCTTCAACTTGCTCACTGTAAAAATACTAAGAGTGAGGAATGCCCGGAAGGCAGACTTGCGTGAGTACTTCTACTATTGTTGGATGGTTCTTACAACTTTTTAAAGAAAATATTTGGACAGTGTTCTTGTTCCCAAATTGTGTAGGAATAAAAGCATGTATTGCTGTAAGTTTCAAAGAATTATTTTTGTTTTAATACTGAAGCATTGCTTTCTCCTTTTAAATTTAAAGGGACTGACTCAAGCAAGGTGATACATTTTATCTCTTTTTTTCATATCTTACCGTGTGAGAGATATTTCCTACCTTCTGACATCAGACTTAACTGCTGATCTGAGGTCTGCTCTGGAAACATTGAAAATCCTTGTATTTTTAAGTAAGAAACCTCAATAGTTCCTACAGAATTTCTGGATGGAGAAGGGAGAGAACTGGCAATGCAGATGTAAAATCAGCAGTAGCAGGAAAGCCTATGAAGAGAAAAGATTTACAAGCAAAAACATTCTATTACTTCTGCAGAATTTGTATATATGCAGAAGTGATGATAAAATCCAGTGTGTCTTGGAATTTATTTAATCTACAGGATGGAGCCATTTAAAAGAAAAAAATTAACAAAGCAATACTCTGAGCACTTGACAGGAGTTTAAGTGAGGGATAGTGAGGGGAAGTGAAAAAAGGATATCTAGAATTGAGACTTCAAAAGAAAAAGGTGAAATAAAGACTAAGAAAATGAAAAAATTCAAGTCTAAACACCACGTGAATAAATCTGAAAGATCTAAAACAAAGAGAAAATGTCCACACTGTTTCCCAAAATCTTGCTGAACATAGCAACATGCTGAACATAAATTTTAGTTAATGTAATCTATATTTTGATATAGATTTTAACTTGTGTGATGGGCCAAGAATAGAGGGAAAAATTTACCAGAGGTTGGATTTGGTGGTTTCTGGCAGGAGAGATGTGGTTACATCACATGGAAGTTGTGCTTAACAAGCGTGTTTTTGAATGACCGATCACTATCAGGGGAGAAATCTCTGCCGCACTTAAAAGTGGCATTCTGGGTTACTTAAGCATCTTCCACAATGTAATACTACTGTACTACATTACATGTATTACTGCTTATTTCTCTTTTTCCTTTGGTTTTTTAGACAAAGTGAGAACACTTTATAAGGTGTAAAGTTAGGGGTTTCTTAAAGTTCTATTTTTATGTATAGAAGCACACATTTCATGAGCTTATAGTTGTATGCACAACTTTTTATTTATCAAAATCCAAATTTTAGAATGCCTAAATGGTGTTTTGCACCAACCAAATATGTGATCTGACCGGGCCACCACTGCAATTGCATCTACAAACCCACATGAACCACTGAGTGTGCATTTCTGTATTCCTGTACGTCTGTACTGCCTGCTTGTTTCATTTCCTTGTAGCTGTCCTTCTCAGAGCAACTTGCTCACAGTCACTCCTTATCACTGAGAATCATCAGGTTCTATTTTGGCTAAACGTGTCGGTATGTCTGCCATACCATATGGCTTTCTTATTTGGTGTTCTGGCCTCAAGAGCAGATGAATATCATACCCTTGAGATGCCCCAAATTCCAAATGTGGGCATCCCAAACACTTGTTTAAAGTGTATCTGGCAGAGAGATTTGTAAGCTTTTCAGCAAGAGTATTTTCTTAACAGAAAATTTATTGTCTGAAAAAACTATGTTATTGGGAAAAAAACTTGTCCATTTCTTTGTCTGCAGTGGGAAGGGTATTTCAGGCAGTGTTTACTTTTTCTGAGACATCAATAATGCAAACATTTCAGCTAGTTTTTCTTGAAACCTCAGTATTTTCAACTGTGGGGAAATGTCCCTTTTCTACCTATGTCTAATAGTAAATTTATGAAGCTTGTTACAATTCTGAGTTAGCATTTATTTCCTCCACTGTAGCTTTCCAATTTTACTGGTTAAATCTTGGCGTACCTATGACTATTTATTTCTCTTACATATATTTTCTCATGATTGGAGTTTTTGTGCTTTATTTATTGCAGTGAACATTTCTTCTTGTTCATTGACTCTCATGTTCCTATTTACTTTACTTGTGAAAAATAAAAATACTTTAAAAGTATTCCTCCCTACTGATGTTTCAGAACAAAATAATTTTAATGAATTTGAGTAGAGGCCTGAAAATCTAGACTATGTTTTGGACCCTGACATTGACTGCATTATGGGATCTTGGGCAAAGCATAGAATCATAGAATGTTTTGGGTTGGAAAGGACATTACAATGACCCACCTGCCACGAGCAGGGACAACTCCCACTAGATCAGGTTGATCAAAGCTCTGTCCGGGGTAGGGGATGGTCTTGAACAGTTCCAAGAAATTCAAGTTTTCTCAGTGTACTTATTTGCATAATCCTAATATTGATACTGTGAAGTAATCAGAGTGTCTCATCCTCTTTGAAAATGGAAACTGTAGCATTTAATCATCATTAACCATTTGCATTTTCATCTGCTTACATTTGTGCCTCTGCTGAATATCTGATCAGTCACAGTCTTCTGATCAGGTGTGGCTTAGGTCTCTTTCTGGAAATGCTTTCCTTCCCACAGTCACAATCCAGGTTTTGCTGATTGTGATAGCATGGTTAACAACACAATAAAGGCATGGCTTGGCTCGTAGGAAAACCTAAATCTGTGATTGTTATGGAAAGATAAAGAGGAAATACATGAAGTAATTGCTCTTAATATAACGTAATAACACTCTTACATGTTTTGAGCGTGATGCAGGGATTGACTACGAGCTGAATTATTTGGCCTCCTCTGACTCACAAGGCTGCTGTAAGAACCAGGTGACTGGTTGAGCATTGCTAATATGAAATAGGGAGATTGCATTACAGCTGTGAGAGAAAGGCCATCGGCAACTGAATCATGCTTCTGTTAAGTCTCACTCCCTGGAGTTCTCCCTCCAATTTGAGGACTCAGAATGTAGGAGAAGCTGATGTCTTCATTGGCACTCATGGCTTCCTTCCCCAAACATGGGTGGTGGCAGCATCTTTCCAGTTTGCAGACAGAGTAGTAGGAAGGAATTGAACACACATTAATTTAATTATGGTGATGAAATGGATTTTGTTTTCTGATAGAACTGCTGAGGAGCACACTTCTAAAACTTTGTCAAATATAAAAACTTCTAAAAAAACCCATAAAAACTAAAAACTTCTAAAAACTTTGTCAAATATATGAATGAATAAGGAATAGGCACATTCTGATTTGTGATAAATCAAATTTTTCAGCTTTGATGTGAGACCACCTTTCATCAAAAAAATCTGTTCTTCAGTTAAGCTAGCATGTTAAAAGGCTTTCATTAAGCAAAGGTACAAAATCTGGGGAAGAAATTATAGAAAACAAGTCTCTCTATAGACTAGATGGAAGGTTGTGAGGTGTGCTGCCTGTCCCAGCCATTTGGATAATCATGAAGATAAAGCTAAATACAACATCTACTGTGGAGGATGGTGCAATTTCAAGAAAAAGTAACATTAAAATAAAAAAACCGATGTCTGACTAAGAGCGAAAAGGTGAAAATGGGCATTGCAAATGTGTGAGGATGTTTGTTCTCCTGTTAGGGCTTCATTGTATTATCTTACACCTAATCCTGTATATTTTAGGAAGAAAGCCCCAGCTGTGCTATCTTTGTCTTATTATGGGTTAAATGGGCACTGTGCAGTAATTCTTCCTCTGGATACATTTTAACTGTGCTCATCTCCTCCCTGCACAGTCACCCTTTCAGATTGCTATGTGACACTGTGGCTGCCCACTGCCTCAGCGGAGAAGGTTCGGACCAGGACCATCAGGAACAGCAAAAATCCCGTTTGGAATGAAGCTTTCTGCTACAAGATTGACCGCCGTGTCAAGGTAACTGGCACCAATTCTTTCCACCATGTGGTGTCTGCAGGTAGTCATTAGGTTACACAGAACTCCAGTAGACCAATACGTACATAGCTAGTTCCGAACATGGAAGATGTTAAAGATTGCTCAGGAAAAAACCCTGTTGCTTACATCCTCCTTAGTGTTGTTCTATTCCACTTATTTGTTAATTAAACATTTACTATACTGCAATAAGAAGGAATTAAATCCTCTTCAGAATACAGCCTTACTATCCTATCCCCAATCTTGACATAAACAAACAAAACCCAAGAAAAAGATCACATAAAAATAATAGCAAAATCACTCAGTTCTAGATATTGTGAAAATCCTTTAAGCCATCTTTAAGTACCTGTGACTGTTTTATACACATAGAACCAAAGGTCATAAAATAAATGTAGAAACATTTAATGCAGTTATTTATCACAAACTCGAATATTCTGCATGACCTGTTTGTCTTGTCTGCCTGGGGGAATGAAACAAACTTGCTTCTTTTTTGTATGAAGAGTTATCAGTAATCTGATATCTAATAAACCCAAGTCTCTCTCCTTTTTCTCTTTCCCTTTCTCCTTTTTTCTCCTTCCCATAAAACTGGAGGAGCAAGGAAAGAAAACCTAGTCTAGAAATTTTCCTTCCTTAGGGAGCTCTTAGATGTAGTAGTAACTGCATTATGTTCTTAACCTCTTTGTGCAGAACGTGCTGGAGCTGAAGGTGTGTGATGAAGACACGGTCACCAGGGATGATGAACTCTGCACAGTTCTCTTTGACATAGATAAGCTCACTGTGGGACGTACCGTCCGCGTCAAGTTTCAGCTGAATCCACAGGTGAGCAATGGAATTGGTGAGAGCAAAAGTAAATTCTCTCCTTCCATCTCAATAGATCCTTTTACAGTGCTTCATTTCAGGAAACATGTATTTAAACTGTATTTTGCTGCAATTCTAAGAAATTGTGCTTTTTGCTAGCTTTTGTTTAGAACAAATATCATAGCAAATATGCTGAAAATACAGAATGGAACCACCTACAACTAGTTATCCAGTCTTCATCCTGAATACTTCTGGGATGTTTGTTGGCTCTTGGTGTAAATTCTGAATTTTCAGCTCCTTTTAACTGTAATGGTATTAAAGAGGTTATTTCTTTTTGTTTTAGGAATTAAAATCTGAACAAATGGCTGTTTCAGCAGAATAGCAGTTCTGAAGCATGCAGATGTGCTTATAAAACATTTAGATTCAAAAAATTCATTTTAGCAACTGCTTTTTCAATATCTAAAAATTCAATATCTTCAGTTGAAACTATGGTTTTATTACATTCTGGGAATTTTCCTAAATTCTATTCTAAATGCATATTAAAAAAATTATATGTAACTGGTATGATGAAAGCTGTGAAGAAAAATAAGTAATCGGTCTTTCTTTTTTTTTTTTTAATCTCCTCTCTTCAGGCACGTGAGGAGCTGGAGGTGGAGTTCACATTGCAGAACACGTGAGTAGAGTCCTAAATTCTTAATTAAGTGTTCAGTATAAAAATAGTTTTAAAATCTGGTTCATATGTGATGGTGCTTCTTAAACCTGCAGTCTCTAAAAGCAGTAGCTAGATGTTTTCATTCAAGTATAGTAAAATGGAATTTTAGAATACATACTTTTAGATTTCAAATATCTGAAATGTGATTTTTTTCCCTGTTTGAATTCTGCCTCTTGGGCAGCAACTTCTTCCTGTTCTCTTTTTTCTCATTGAGACAATGAGATACATGAGGAAGTATGAGAACAATGAAAATATTCAGGAAGTTTTGACCCTTAGGAGTGCCAAGCCTAAATGCCCTAATTACCCCCTGCTTGGAGAATCTGGTTTTTCAAATCCACAACATTATAAAATGTACTTCCATAACTTGATCTGTTCTATTCATCTGGCTACACATGGGGAGCTGTGGTAGAGAAAGGAACCAAATATTCTGCATAAAGTAAGGTCCAAAGACCACTGTGGGAGTCTGAGGACTGAGGAGCCAGGAAAGCTGGAGGGGCAGCAGTAGCTTCACTCGGCAGGCTTGAAAGATGCTGGTGGAGTTTTACTACTTAGAGGATGTACTTAGAGAAGGCACTGCTCTTAGATGGTACTGCTGGAGACTTCCCAAGGCATTTGGGGCACTTTAGGAGGCCCAGCAGGATAATACTTGGGTGAATACTTTGAATTCCTGACAGCAGGGGAATTAAGAACTTGCTGGTGTAAGGACAGTGTTGAGAAGTGGAGAAGGAAAGATCTCGGTGTTCACACACAAAAAAGCTATCAGAGCTGAAGGAGTCTCAAAATCTCTTTTTACAACTCATGGAGACTCATCAGGGTGGATTGTTTGTTGCACCTGAACTGGCAAAAGGCCCAGCAGTACCAAGACAAATGGTGCCTGTCACATCGCAGGAGTGTCACGACATCAGTAATGGCAGTGGGGAAGCTCCAATAGGCATCGCAGATATCCTGTCTAGGATCCTCCTTCTTTTGCAAGTTACAGGATGGGTTATGGAGTTGGTACAGAGAATCACACTCTTGATAATCCTGTCTTTAATGGGGGAGGTCCAAGCAGATTTTCTGGCTTGGATGTTGTGCATAAGTGGCTTTGTGTATGGGAACAGGGGTTGGAACTTTTCTTGGAGCATGAGGGCCGCCAGCTCTGTGCCAAACTCTTCTGTCTGACCTTGCAGCCGATTGCCTTTTCCTGGAGTTGTATTCAATAAAGACATAAATAGGACAATTTTTACAAGTGATGCCTGAGTAGGAATTCTACTAGTTGGAAGATGATGGTTGGAACTGTACCATAGAAAATGATCCTCTGCAGTCTCAAGGGAGAGGTTTTAAAAAGCATGACAGTCATGGCTCAGTTGGTCCAGCAAGAAGGCATCTGATCTGCTGTTTTTCATTCATAGTGTGGTTCCTGAGTGACCAATGTAATAGTTGTGGCCTGAAGAATTCCACATGCAAAGGCAAGAAGGTGCTGCATTATAAGAGAGGGAATGTGCCTGTGAGCTCACAGTAGGACTGAGAAAATGGGCTTGATGCCAGAAGGCAGATAGACCTTTCCCCTACTATCCCCATTCACATTTCTTGCATTTGTGTGGTTCTGCCCATCAGCTGAGTCTGGAATAAAGGTCTAAGCACATCTGGATTGATTAAATATGTGGTGTTTGTAGGCTATTGAGAGGGTGATTTTTTCCTTCACTTTGGAATGTGTGATGTCAGGAGTAATTAATGAAGGGATTTGTCCACTAAAATTGTAGACAATGGATTGCCTAGATAAACTAGAGAGCCCTGGAAAGGTCTGAACAACTGAAATGAAGTTGTTGAGACGGGTCACCAGAAAGCTATGGACTCAAACCAACCTCTTCTGTATTGAACAAGCTCAGCAGGTTTTGGCAAGATTTTTTGTCGGTGCTGGATGGGAGAAGTGTTGACAGAGATTGCAGATAATTTTCAGTGGGAGAGAGCCCTCTGATAACAAGGAGTACAGCTAAGCATGTGGGACAGTTTCTAGAGATCCTGTATTGTAGTGGGAACAATGAGAACATACTTTTGTGGGGGTAATGTGGCAGTTTATTTCTGAAATTAATAACTATTCCCACCGGCAATTTTTCCTGATGCTCTTTATCCACAGTTTTTAATTTCTCCCCCATCTTCATTCTGGATTTTATTAATTGCAAGATTTATTACATTAGCTTGTTCTTTCTTTCCAGCATTTCAGGTGAATAATACCACACCTGAAGTGTAACCCCAGGCCAGGAATGTTTCCTGGGTTGCACCTGTGATAGTGGCTTTGCTGATCCTATTTTTATTTGCCTATAACCTCACTGCAAAGGTTGTGTTTTGTGTTACCTTTACCAAAAAGAACACTGTAACGATTACCTCATGTTGCATTGGAGGGCCGTGTGATAATTTGTTCCTGCATCCATTCCTGTTATATTTTATTTAAAATGGAAGAAAAGCTTCATTTTGTTAGTGGGTTCCCACAACAGCAAGATGAACACCCTCTCTAGTTTTGCCTCACCCTTACGCCACTGCTGCAGTACCAGCAAATGCTCGCCTCTCTGCTGCAGAGTGGCAGGCACTGAGGGCCAGATGTTTGATCCTAAGGACACAGAGAGGAAGGCATGCTCCTTCCTCCAAGTGCCTTTTCACCAGCAACCAAGCCAAGGGAATGCAAATGCCTGCCCAATGTTTTCTGGGCCCATTACAGGAGCCCAGCTGGCGTGAGAGCTGCTGTGCTTGGGCAGCAGTGACAGAAAAGGTAAGGCCGTTGTACACAGGCTGCTGCTCCATGTGCTTTAGTGCTTTTTGTGCTCTTCTCTGGTGATTATTAGTGGTAACCTGGGCTTTCTCCTGTGTCTCCCTGGGCAGGGTGCAGCATCAGAACGAGCCCATCCGCGTTGCCACAGGGACGGGGTCCCGCTGGAGCAGGTGGCTGCGCTCGCTCAACATCCCCCTCCCCTCCGACTTCTACTGAAGGCCACGCCTGACACTGAGGGGCTGCAAAGAGGCTTCTGGCAAACTGCAAGGTGATTTGAGTTTCCAGCGAAAGGTGTAAGAGCCCCAGGGTATTTTCTGTACCTGCTGATTTTCTTTTTGGCCTCTTTTATCTTTCAGATGTCCCAAGCTGAGGAAGTGAATCCCTAACAACCCTTAGAAGAATGAAGGACCACTCTTACACAACCTTGCATCTCTGCTCCCTCTCCCTTTTTTTTTTTCCAAATGTGAAAGACTATGTTTAAAACAAAGCCCAATTAACAGAAATAAATGTAAATAGGTGTACAAAAAGCTGTATAAAAGTTAAATATTAATTATTGAAATATGGCAAAAGCAGGATTTTTAGAAAATAAAAGTATTTTTCTTCTTTCTGTAGTTCTGCTGTGTTATTCTGAGAAATCCTCCTCATGTGAAGGGGAAGCCAGCAGATCATGCCAGCCATTTGGCTTGGGTACTGCTGAGAAACCCTCAGGCTGAGTCTCCATCACTTGGGGGCCAAATGTACTGTTTGTATTTATGTGTGGAGGAGCACTGAAGGCGAAAGTTTTAAGTTAAGAAAGAACCTTTGAGGTGAATACAGCTTTCTTTACTGAAACAATACCATCCCCCATGCTTCTCTTGGGTTGTCAGAAAGCTCAGAAAAGCAGCCTGCATTATTATGGAAGCTACTAAAGGAAGGGAAAGCTGGATCTGATGGGAAATAATTCAAAACTTTTACATAGATATCAAAAAATCCAGATTCTCTGGTGAAATGGAGCATAGTAGCCTGCTGTAAATGAGAACTGTAATGTAAGAATCTGTGTGACTGTAAGTTCCTATTCAAAATTACCCATTCCATTATGTAAAACATAATCCAAAAAGGAGAAGGAAGAAGTTTGATGGATACCAGGTGATGGGAAATGATCCCTGGATTCATAGAGTCCACTGAAGCCTTAGGCATTCCTGCAATAGACTTTTAGTGAGGAAGGATGCCCAGAGTCTCTGTTTTTCTTTCCCTGCTACAGGTCATTATATACTCCTAATTCTCCTAGTGGAACTGAGGTCTGCAATAAAAAAAGCCCACAAATCACAAACTGATGGAGAAGAGAACAGGAACATAACTCTTTGTGATGAGAGCTGTCTAACACCAGGCTGGTTGTCAGAGAAATTACCAGCTAATCCCAACTAGTGGAACTTATTCAGTGCTCCAAAAGTAGGCAAAATATTCAAAGATCCCTGCCAACCTGAGCTCTTCTGCACCCAACTCAGCTATGTGTCTAGCCACAGCTGATTTCCTAAGATTCAGAGAAAGATTAGTGCCCTTGCTGTTCTTAAAACAGAGGTATGGACCACCAGGTTAACAAAAAATAAAATTAAAGCATCTGTCTTAATGCTGTGACTTGCAGAAGCCTTGAAATTTGGGATATAAAAGTTAAAAGAGCAGCGTGGGGAGTAACTAACAAGTAACAGCAGCTGGGCTTCCTTACAGTAGTGGCAGCAGAGGTGACAACCCAACAGAGACATCTCAGCCATTGGTGCTTCATGACTGAGGTGTCCTGGTTCTTCCCAGGGGCCTTCCAAGCTCTGCTCTGTTCTGTACAACGTCTCCCACCCTGTTTGAAGGTCATGCCTTGGACGTCCTAAATTTGAACCTAACTTTACATTTTGCTGACACCAGCAACTCAAATAATACTGCACTTTACTAGATATTTACCTCCATGAACAGATATCTTTACCTGTCTTTGTACTTTCATTCCACCAGGCTATGCAGGCTGAGGTCTTCTAATATCTATCATGCTGTTTCTTGCTTCACTTGATTTTTAATGAGTTATTTGAGGATGGTGACACCATATGTCATGTAATGTTACAACTATTTGACTACAAAATAGTAATTAAGTACAAAAATTTGTGTCTGAAACAAAAGTGGAGTGATGCTTACATACATTTACCTGTATGCAGATGGAAACACTGAATATATTTTTACCAATTCCTGACCAATGTTCTTTGAATTCTTTAGAAATACATTTCCAAAGAAAAAAATTGCAGAATTTTAAAGTTTATAACTGGGGGGTTTTGACCAGTGGTGTTTGCTTGAGTTTTGTTGTTGATGTTTCCTTATAATGGAAAGTTCTTCCTGAATGTTCTGCAGTGTATTTAGACAGTTCATATTTTTCCCTTAAAGGAAATATTAATATTCTCTTAAAGAAAATACTGACTTGGAAATAAAACTTTAAGCTGTTTATGAGTTTTGCAATTTTGAGTGAATGCTATCATGTGTGTTTATACTGAAATCTAAATATTGTGGTAAATTTTCACTTTAAGTGGATAAAAACAATGTCATTTATCTAATTTTAAAGGAATTGTATTGTTTGGTTTTAGCTGAGATAAAATACATACATCAAGTACAGAACTATATCAGACCTCAAAATGTGTAATCCGTGGCTTGCAAAGTCTGAATAAACGGCTCATGCTCTCTGCAGCAGGCTGGGGAGTCAGTGCTTAGTCCTTTTCAAGTTATATATGCATGTATTCCTTTTGGTGCAACCTCAGTTCTTGAGAGATTATATGAATTTATATCTGTAATTTAATGAAATTTTGAATTATGAGATAGCCTTAATGAGACACTGCCTGATTTTTCTGATGGAAAAATATTTTAGAATATAGAAATTGTTGACTGCAGTATGTGAATTCACCCCTGCCCCTAGATGGAGAAATACATGTATACACACAGTGATCTATTACAATCTCATGTGTGTTTGTAGATCACTTCATAGAGATAAGTAGAATTTTTCCTGTCATTAGGGAAATTTTTTATAAATTGTGCAAAGCTAGGCAGTTGTATTAGACAAAAACCTGGATAAAACTGTGTAATGCTCAAAAGAATCAAGATGGATTTAACAGCTGCAGCTGTCCTCAAAATCAATATGTCTCATACCTGTATTTATTGCATGGTTTACTGAAGCAAATGTGTAAGACCACAGGAGTATAAATCCAGCTTCATATTCTATTATAAGTGGATGGAAAAAACTGCAATTCAGCTCATCATATAATCCTAACCTTTAAAGTATTTTTGAGTGAGAATGTTAAAGTCAGAAATGTCAAAGGTCATGTAAGAATTAATGTGTTAACCATAGACTTAAATATTTGTCTGAGTTTTCCCACCCATGACATTATTTTTCTTTTTTTTTTTTTTCAGTATGGACTATCCTGATGGCATTATTACAAATGGAGTACTAGTGGTAAAGTACATATTTATTATGACCTTTCTTGTGTCTGAATAACAAGTGTGCATGCTTCTAACTCTGGAAAATTTGAGCTGTGTCCCAAACCCAGTACTGCCACCTACTTTCTTTTCTAAATGATAGGCTCAGAACTATCAGGAGTTAATGAAGAAAGTGTTACAATGCTCATAAAAATAGTCCCATATGTTAATACACTCATTATTTTGAATAGGGCTCATCTTCTTCACTTAATTGTCTCTCCAAGTTCAAGCAGCTCATGAGTTGTTCCTCTTTATTTCAGTTTTGGATAGAAATACCATATCATTAGTGTCCTCGTGTTATCTGTAAGACACAGTAATAGATAATAATTGTCTTGCTCATTGATCAACCAGAGGGGTTGGTTGGGAACAGTATGAATCACTTGCAATGACATTTACACTTCTCTCAATCATCATTCATCCTCTCTTGCTGCAGGCACGTGAGGTTTCCTGTTTGGAGGTTAGAGTGGACACAGGCAAGCTGAAGCAGCAATACACAAGTGAGGTTATTGCTTCATTAGCCTATTGTTCTTGTGTTGTGATTCAGCCATTATAACAGATGTTGAAAAAAATTAATAATCTGTTGTGCACATTGCTCTATCTGTGTCATATAATACTTAGTTTTGCCATGCCCCACCTTGCAGAAAGATTGTATCTGTCAAAATTCAAGTTTGTCAAGAGCTTAGTTATGAGGCAAATCTTAAACTGATGCAAAAATAGAGCCACATATACTAGACTGAGAAACTTGGAAAAATGAGGTTCATTCTCTTTGTTTATTGTTTGTTCAAAACAATTTTTTCTAACTAAGTGGGATCTTTTAAAATGATCTCATAACTAATATGTAGAAATCTTATCCCATGTGTTTGATTTGTGTTTGAGTATGTAGAAAAGTTTGTGCATATTTAGGGTTCTGAAGGAGACTTTTTTTTGGTTCCTTAATAAATATAAGTTTAAATGCAAAGTTGTATCAAAGAGGTCTTCGAAAATTGCAGGGAAGCCCTCTGCTACCGTAGAATCACCAAAACAGTACTTTGTCTGTAAAATATGGCTCTAACAAACACCGTAGAATTCTTCACTAGTTTTTAAGTTTATTTAAATGAGCTTGTGTAATGCTGCTCCTGGGGAAAATCTCAAAAACTCATGACTGTTCTGAGTTAATTTGTGAATGGAAAATTGACTTCTATGAAGAAAATGGTAGCAATGACTGAGTTGCATTATAGGAAGTTTCAGACTGAGATGTAACATGGGGAGGAAAGGTTAGTGATATAAAACTATATGTCTCTTGGCCCTGATCTTGCAGGAGAACACCATATGACCTCTCTGTAAACATAAAGGCTTTTCTGTACAAGAAACACAGCCTTCAGGTTGTTTCGGTTTTGATGACGTGGGGGCACATTCCAAGTAGTCTGATTGAGGTTTGGGTTTATAGAATTGTTAGTCTTAATATTATAAAATGTATACTATGTACCAGAACAGACTGACATCAAATAAATGGCTTTTATGTAACATGAATTATCCAAAATGCCTCTAAACTGACATTCCTCCAAAATCAAATCTTGGTTTAATTTATTTATGGAAAGCGTCTAACAAATAGCAAGCTATAGTATTTTTAAAATCTGTGAATTCTGTACATTGATTATTTATATAGATTCACCAAGATATTTTAGATCAGTTTTCAGCCTGTTTTTGCCATCCGAAGTCAACTTAGCAATTGTGGTGTAAGAAAAATTAAACAAAAAGTGAAGGTTGGGTTTTTTAATTAGTTATGTGTGTTTGCTTGTGATAGATAAATTCTGTTTGTTCCTTGTCTCTCTGTTTAGACCCAGAGCTTACATTTACAGTGAAAGGATCACATGAAGGAAGCCAGAAGATTTTGCTGGACTCTGGCCCCAGCCTTCATATAATCATATTTCACTGCATCATAAATGACCAGACAAGACTGGATGTCATATTACCAGAAGAGGTAAGTTTTCCTTCTGTCTGTTATTATTACTCAAATGAAATTAGAATAAGAAATTAACAGAACTAGTAAACTGCACTAGCCTTCTGAGCGAAGTTCTAGAAATTATAAACCTTTTATGTGTTCATACCCAGTTGCTTTTTTACGTTTTTTTAGCTGGCTGATGAAGATGAAACAGAGAAATCTGGGATCCTTTCTTTCCCCCTGAATTCACTCCCTTTGCAGAAGGAAATAATACTAGAAGAGGTGAGTGCTGTGAACCTTTTGAAATATGTATTTTAAAATATGATTAATATTGTCCTGCTAGAAATAAAATTACCAAGTAAACAAAATCACCGTATAAAATTGTACAGCTATTCATTAGAAATGGTAAAAAAAAAATTAAGGTTACCATATTCAACTTTAAGGAAGAATATGTTAACAATAATTTTAATAATACAGCAGTATTGCAAACCTGCATCCTACAGTTAGAATTAATTAGCTTCAAGTACAAGAAATGACTGTAAAATGCATGTCCATTCAAAACCACATTGGTTTTTTTTTTT
>VYZP01038647.1:43363-54623 GCA_013400635.1 Hypocryptadius cinnamomeus | reverse complement strand
AAAAAAAAAAAAATTAGAGTCTGTAATACAGTAAGCACATAGGAAACAGGTCCTGGTATTTCTTTGTAGCTTCTATTCCCTGCCCTCAAGGTTGCCACAGAAAATGTTAAACAAAAGTGTGTTTTGTTGTATGAACACACTTCAGAAATTTCACATAGAACTGAGGAATTACAGCAATAGAAAATCTTCAAGTGTTTTACAAACAGTAATTGAAGATAAGCTACTGTTTTTAGAAAGGAAAAAAAAAAAATCACATGACATTTCTGCCTCTATTCTAAAACAATTATCCTTGGTCTCCAGGAATGCATGCAAGACCAAAAAATACAGGAAAAAAACTAACAGAAGGAAAAAAACAAAAATAAGAAGGATGAAAAACATGCACCAAAAACATTCTTTATATACATACAGGAATATTTTATATATTTCTGTACTGTCAGGTGCCACCATCTTTTTGTTACACCTGGCAATAAATGGCAATAAATTTCAAAAGGAAACTCACATAAGTATTCCATCAAGGTCAGAACACATAAGAGCGAACTACATTTAATGACCATTGTGTGGTCAGAAAATTCTCCAAATTGCCACTGAAACAAAACATGAGATCTTTAAAGGTCTGAGGCTCCCCTCTAAGAATACTGACTACTAGCAACCACATTCACACAGCTTAAACTTCATTAACATTCCTGAACAGAGGTAGATTTTTCTGGAGTTATTCACAAAATAGTTATTCATGAAAGGCACTGAGTGGGGAGCCATCTAGAGCCAGTTGCCATGAAAGGCTGGCACAGGAGGCTTGAGTAAGATTTGGGCAATCAGAATGTGGCCTTAAAAAGCAAAATCATGCAAGGTTATTTCACGAAGATAGTGACATAAAGAAAGATATTTTAAAGTCAAAACCTTCTGTAATCTGGTCCACCAGTTAGTTTCTTCTTTCTTGCCTCCTTTTTTTCCACCACTCCCACCTCCTCCACTACTAGTTCCACTGGGTTGTCTAGAAGTAGCTTGCTTTGTTTCTAAAAAAAAAATTAAAAAAATAATAATAATAAAAAAAAAACCAAAACTTTTTTTACATCTTATGCTAATCTCACATTATCTTTTATTAGTTACATTAAGGAGATGTTCTGAAAAATATACTAGTCTGCAATACTACAATAATTAATGATGTGAAAAACAGCATTTTCCATAGAAAAACAGATACATAGTCCATTAAATGGCAGAGAGACAGTTATGACCAGAAGAGAGGTCTGTTAACTTATGATTGAGGGACAGCACTCCAACACAAGCATAAAAATAAATAATATTCCAGAAGATTAACATTATTTTGCTTTCATATCAAGTATAATAAAACCATATCAATTTACACTTCTAAACTAATCTGGTACAAATACACCTTCCCTGAAAAATAAAGAAAAAACCTAAAACCCAAACTCACAATTGTTATGCCAAAATCTAATTTCATGAATACATATTCCACAAAGAACTGAAGTCAAGCAGCTTTTTGTACCTTTTGCTTCCCCAGATGTACCTTTAGTTCCATTAGATTTCTTCCCATTGGGAAAATACTTTTCAAATCCTATTGAGAAAGAGGAAAGAAGCTCACAATTGGTTTTTATTTTACAATTCTTTCATCACACTTCAGTCATCACAAGCTGAATGTATACACCAGCAAAGAAGCTAGGAACATAAGGACTGCAAAACCAGCTTTGTTCTTGTCTTTTTGTTGAAAAGCTCTACCTGGTCTCCATAAATAAATCTGCTGTGTTGACAAGAGAATACCACATCTATTTAGTAACCTGAAGTAAAGCTATGTTTTAACCAGAGACAGAGAAACTTAGGTCAACAGAAAGCTTCACTGCATAGTGTGAAGTTGAGAAAATGACACTATTCTTTAATAGCTCCTAAAAATCCCACAAATCAAATGTTCCATCTTGAGATTATAGGCTGGTTAGTACAAGAACTGACTTCCCCACATACAACAAAGCTAAATAGCACATAAGTGCAGTCCTCAGCAAGGTATGTATGCAGTCTGTTTCGTTTCACAAATCAAAGTTGCAGTCACCTTTGGGAGGTTGAGAGAAAAGCCTTCTGCAAGCAGCGATCACACTTGCTAAGACAGTGCTTCTATCAGCAGTAACTCCAGGGGTAACCTGGTCACAGAGCTGAAAGATGAAAAAGAAATATAAAGCAAGAGCATGCCACAAAAATCTTCAAGCTCTCTAGTAGAGCATTGCAGCTAGTCAGACAATACTTTACAACTGGAACTTTACAACAGATATGGTAGTAACTGCTGTGTGCCAGAAAGTAAGACAACAATGGAAAAAGAAAAGTTCATCAAATGAGTAATTTCTACAGCAAGGAGATTTTTATTCTCATTGTTAAGAACTGAGTTTCATCTTACACACAAACAAAACATTCTTTATCAAAAGAGAAAAATCAAGCAGAAAACACTACAAGCTATGAACATTAAATACACATTGATTTCTATGGGACACGTTTAATCATACCAGCCAAATGACATTAAAGTGCAACATTAACCGTGACTGTGCAAGCACAATTCACACAGTACTGAATCATGTTTTGTCTGCAACATTTTTTCAAATAGTTAAGAAGTTGTAGCTTCTGAATATGAGAGATCTACCCGAATCCAAAAGAAAGGGATGTGGCAGACAATGCTTACATCCAGCTAAGACTCTAAAACAGACGAGGAATCTCAGTTCAAAAAGAAGATCTAAAGCCCTATGAAGGTAAACATCCAGTTATTAAACCACAAGAAACCTAAGCCTTAACATGGCTTGTTCTTGCTCCTTGTTCTAAGGCTGTTTACTGTTATTCATCATTTAAGTGCAATAAGGGAAAATTAAATATTTAAACTCACTAATTCTTAACAAAATTTTGCTACTAGAGCTGAATACTTTTAAAAAGTGTAAACTGCAATTTTATTCAAGAGAAATCATATCTGATTTCTTCAAGAAGGACATATTTTAGTAAGTTTTTCTAACACTTCTGAGAAACAAAATATTATCCACGGCAAGATTTCCCCAGAGACTGACTTTCCTTCTGCCTCCACTCCCTCCCGCCACATAAAGGCACTCACTCTCCTGTTCTTTTTGATTGGAAGCTATTTACCTTAAGAGCCACAGAAACAGTAAAACGCAAAAACCAAACACTAAGTAAAAACAACAGGTCCTGAAAACACAACTCCAAGTATCTGTGCAAGACAGCAAATATCCATCTGGGACTAACACCTCTAGGACTATTTCTGTGAAGGGAAGCTCAGTGCTATTGTCAAGGTACAGTGGCTGTAAACAAAACCCATTTTTGCATATTAAAGAAACTTTTGATTACTTGGTTGCGCACTAGAACTACCCTAGGCATGCTGCCATTCATTAACTGAATGCTGTAACTCTGCTGAAATCTTCTGTCTGGCGCTTCCTCTTCCACCCCCTATTAAATGATGAAATACATTAGACTTATTTCAAGCATCCCTGTAGTTCCACCTGCTGGAACCAAGAAGAATACCAAAATGTTCTCATTCCTTGCTTTTGCTGTGGACTGAGAATTCTTGGGCTGCTTGATCAAGATTAGTTTTGTGCTGTTGCATGTCTCTGAATAAAATCTGATACTGAAAATCCAAGAGGGTATTTCACTGATTCTCAGAAGCATATGCAGTGCAGATTGTCTAGAGAGAAGTTAATGTAGAGAACAGCTATTAAGACCAATACATTATAACCTCCAACATGAGCAATTCCATCTGTGCTCCTAGAAGTTTTAGGACTGCATCCCTAGAAGTGGGATGCAGCCATGTGAGCAATAAAATAAAAGGAGCTTGCCACAGATCATATACAGTTCAAATACAGACAGGGAGTGAATGCTGCAGCAACTGATGAAACTCAAAGAAACAGCAGTGTTTTCCCCTAAGTCAGTGGTCCCCTACAATACACAAAAATTAGGGACTTAGTTCTGCAAACTCAGATTACTTTTTATTGCAAAGAGATTGGAATATTCTGAAAGCTTTACTCCAACTAAGATAAAACAACTGCTCATGTTTAAAAGAAAAGCTTAAGTAAGCCAAATCTATTTGCCTGGCTCAGCTAGACTAGCACATGTTTACTACAGAATTAAGTTATAGTTTAAGTGAAGGAGAGAGAAGGGTAAGCTTTGGGGCAGACCTGAAAAATGGGACTCGCTCCTTGTTGGATTGTCTCTACAGACTGTAAATTCCATGAACACATGCAGTCACTTGTCAAGTTAATATGCAGAGAGCTGAGTGCTTTGAAGCTGCTTTGTGAGAAAAAGGAACAAGTGACTCCATGGCACGTTCAGTGTCACCTGACTGCCTTGAGAAGAGATGGCTGAGAAGGGACCTCATTATTGTCTTTAAGGATCTGAGGGGAGGGTGCCAGGAAGGTGGATCCAGGCTCTTCTCAGTGGTGCTGAGCAATAGGATAAGAGGCAATGGGCAGAAACTGATGCACAGGAAGCTGCACCTGAACAGGAGGAAGAACGTCTTTACTGTGTGGGTGACTAAGCACTGGAACAGGCTGCCCAGAGAGGCTGTAGACTGGAGACATTCAAGAACTCTCTAAAACATCAGCACAAAAACTGATCATCCTGATACAGGGCCTGTCCCTGGGGTTGTCTGGCAATGGGAATATCACAGCAAGCTTAGCTGATACAAGCACACCCACTGCCTAAACAGAGAGAAAGCAAGCAGAGCACATTTTGACTGGATGCTGTTGTGGGCTGTATACCAGGAAACTCTCACCAAGTATCTCCCAGTCAGAGGCAAAAAATTATACTGCATGTTAAAAAAAAACAACAACCAAAAAACCCCCAAAACAACCAAAACAAATATCTGATTTTTCTTTTTCAGGCAAACTTTGTGACACCATCCTAAAAATCAAGACTTTTAAAAATGTAAGTTCTAAATAAGCAAAACACACAAAGGTCAGTTTTAGAGTTAAAATAACCCAAAAAATGTTACTAGTCCAGAGTGCC
Source organism: Hypocryptadius cinnamomeus (assembly GCA_013400635.1). Taxonomy (NCBI): domain Eukaryota; kingdom Metazoa; phylum Chordata; class Aves; order Passeriformes; family Zosteropidae; genus Hypocryptadius; species Hypocryptadius cinnamomeus. The sequence continues at coordinate 49,625 of VYZP01038647.1, read as the reverse complement.
ACATAAACACAAGACCACAAGCAGAACTACTTACAAAGTTTACAAAACTGAGGCTACACAAAGCAGGAACAGAAAATCCATTTGCTTAGCTATACAAATAGGACAGAGAATCCGTTAATTCTAGAAAGCTGGAAGTTTACACTTTTACCCATTATCGAGTTCCAAATCAAAGCAAAATTAAACCAAAAGTCTTACTTATCTAACAGCCACCAAAATATTACATAAGAACACAAAGGGAAGAGGGGACAACACACAACAAAAAGCTGGCAAAGAAATCTACCTTAATGCAAGTTACTTTCTACATGGGCAAACAGTGATAGGACAAGGGAAAATGCTTTTAAACTAAAAGAGTAGAGATTTGGACTAGAGGGTGGTGAGTGACTGGAACAGGTTGCTCAGAGAAGCTGTGGATGCCTGGAAGTATTCAGGGTCAGATGGATGGTGCCCAGAGCAACCAGGTCTGCTGGGAGGTGTCCCTGCCCATGGCAAGGGGGGCTGTAACTCGAGGATCTTTAAGATCCCTTCCAACCCAAGCCTTTCTAAGGTTCTGTGATTCCAAGCTACTCACTTTTTCTTACAGAAAGATCAATTTAAAAATAGTAATGGCTTTTATGGAACAAAGATCCTCATTTTTCTGCCTACAGGCAAAGCCAGATGCTAGAATGAATACAAAGTCCCCTTCCTAAGATTGATTACAAATAGGAACTCTTTAAATTTTGTTGAAAGTAACAAGAATTAGCTTCCTGAGAGATCAGCAGCACTGCTGGCAATGTTTTATTTATTGTTGAAATGATGTTCAGCTCTGACCAAACAAAACCAAATTCACCATTAAAAACAAGCCACATATTCATGCTGACAACAAAGCTACTAACATCCGTTTGTGTGTATTCCTCTCACAATTATCACCATCCTAGAGATATCCTTCACAGCTATAAAGGTGTGGCTGTTCACCACTCTATGCTATAGGAAAACGAAGCAAAGCAAGATGCCCATGAAAGAGAGAGGAATTAAGCATATTCGTTTTCCCAAGCAGCCTCATAGGCCTGTCATTCCCCCACTGTGTTAGAGCTGCCAACAAGGGTAATACACATCTTGCAACAGCTGACAGCAAAGGCCATTTTACTAAGAATGAACATACAGACATCATGCCTCACCAGTTAGTACCACAACTGTAGGCGCAGATTCATGGCATCACTGCACTGTGCAATCCTGGGATGCAAACAACCAGGCTCCTCTTTTCCAGAACACTGACACCCAAAATAAACTGCTCAGTCACTAATCTTTAACATTTCAGTCTGTCACCCAGCCACACACCTACCTAACACAACTCATCACCCTGAGAAAACAATGGAAGAACTTTGGAATCAGGTGGGACACCGCACGTGGAAAACCAGTGGGAACCTGGGAACCCTTCTCTGTGAGGAGAAGCTGAGAAAGCTGGGGCTGCTCAGCCTGGAGGACAGTTGCATGGAGAGCTCACAGTTACCTTACAGTACCTGATGTGGGTCTACAGAGAAGCCAGAGAGAGACTCTTTATCAGGAACTGTAGTGATAAGACAGGAAGAAATGGGTACAAATTCAAAGAGGAGAAATTAAGTTAGATATTAGGAAGAAATTATTTACTGTCAGGGTGGTGAGACACTGGAACATGTTGCTCAGAGAAGCTGCAGATGTAGTGTTCAAGGCCAGGCTGCATGGGCTTCTAAGCAACCTGGCGCACTGGCAGGTGTGCCTGCCCGTGGCAAAGGAGTTGGGAAGAGAAAATCCTCAAGGTCCCTTCAACCTCCTAACATTCTAAGTTTCTATGAATACCGGCGGGATGCAGCACCAGCAGCAGCTCTGGGGTGTCGCCTCGTCTTCCTTCTGCAAGACGGCTCTGCTGCGGCCGAAGGAGCCCGCAGGTTCTCCCGCACGGAGCCCGCTGCCACCTCCAGGCCGGGAGGCGCGGCACTCCAGCCCGCCCGCTCACTCATCCACGGGCCCTAGCTCGCCGCCGCCCGGAAGGGCAGGTACCGAGCAGGCCGGGGCCGCGTCCTGCGAACGGGGTGAGGACGAGCCGGGGAAGGCCGCGGGCAGCAGAGAGACGCGCTCGGCTCCGAGCAGCGGGGCGCCTTTCCCCGCCCCGGGGCCGCCCGCTACCGCCACCGCCACCACGGCCCTCCCTCGACCCGCGGCCCGCTCGCTCCTCACCTGCGCCAGGCAGGGCCTTGCCCCCCCGAGCAGGCCCCTCCCGCAGAGCAGCTGCTGCAGCGGGGCCCCGGGCAGCCCCCGGCGGCAGCCGCCGCCCCGCGCCAGCAGCAGGTACCGGTGCGCCATGGCCGCCCGGACCCGCCGTCACCGCCGGCCCGCGCCGCCTGACGTCACCGCGCCGCCGCGTGCATTTCCTCTACGTCCGAAGGGCACACCTGGCCCCGCCCCCTGGCTGAGGCCACGCCCCCAGTGGGGTCACGCTCCGTCTTCTGACCACGCCCACCTCCATCACCCGTGGAGCCCCGCCCGCCCTGGGGCGGGTTTCTCTGCATCCCGGAATCCATCGGGTCGGAAAACATCTCCGGGATGATCGAGTGCAGCCTGTGACCCAACACCACCACGTCAACTAGACCATGGCACCAAGTGCCACGTCCGACCTCTCCTTGAACACCTCCAGGGACAGTGACGACATCACGTCCCTGAGCAGCCGATTCCGATATTTAATCGCTCTTTCTTGAGGAATTTGTCCCTAATCTCCAACCTGAACCTCCCCTGGCGCAGTTTGAAGTTATGTGCTCTTGTCCTGCTTGCCCGGGAGAAGAGACCGACCCCCACCTGGCCAAAACCTCCTGTCAGGCAGCTGTAGAGAGCGATAAGGTCGCCCCTGAGCCGCCTCTTCCCCAGGCTAAACACCCCCAGCTCCCTCAGCTGCTCCTCACAGGACACGTGCTCCAGACCCTTCACCAGCTCCATTGCCCTCCTCTGGGCATGCTCCAGCACCTCAATGTCCTTCTGAGCTGAGGGGCCCAGAACCGAACCCAGTACCTAAGGTGTGGCCTCACCATGCTGAATACAGGGGGAAATCCCTGCCCTGGTCCTGCTGGCCACACTGTTCCTGCTCCAGGCCAGGGTACCGCTGACCTTCCTGGCCACCTGGGCACATGCTGGCTCACGTTCAGCTCTTGCTGACCAGCACCTCCAGGTCCTTTTCCACTGGGCCACTTTCTAAGCACTCTGACCGTAGCCTGTAGTGCTGCATGGGGTTCTTGTGGCCAAAGTGCCGGACCCAGCCTTTGTTCTTGTTGAGCCTCATGCCGTTGGTCCCAGCCCATCTTTCCAGCTTGTCCCGGTCCCTTTGCTACTCAAGGGTGCGGGTGAGTCAGCAGGGCACGGCTGAGCCCAGCCCAGCCTAGGCTGGCCAGCATCACTGACAAGGGTGGGTCTCCTTGCTGCCAGGGCTGGTTTAGCCTGCAGTAATGTTCTAAAGCCTGGAGGTANTCACGCTCCGTCTTCTGACCACGCCCACCTCCATCACCCGTGGAGCCCCGCCCGCCCTGGGGCAGGTTTCTCAGAATCCCGGAATCCATCGGGTCGGAAAACATCTCCGGGATGATCGAGTGCAGCCTGTGACCCAACACCACCACGTCAACTAGACCATGGCACCAAGTGCCACGTCCGACCTCTCCTTGAACACCTCCAGGGACAGTGACGACATCACGTCCCTGAGCAGCCGATTCCGATATTTAATCGCTCTTTCTTGAGGAATTTGTCCCTAATCTCCAACCTGAACCTCCCCTGGCGCAGTTTGAAGTTATGTGCTCTTGTCCTGCTTGCCCGGGAGAAGAGACCGACCCCCACCTGGCCAAAACCTCCTGTCAGGCAGCTGTAGAGAGCGATAAGGTCGCCCCTGAGCCGCCTCTTCCCCAGGCTAAACACCCCCAGCTCCCTCAGCTGCTCCTCACAGGACACGTGCTCCAGACCCTTCACCAGCTCCATTGCCCTCCTCTGGGCATGCTCCAGCACCTCAATGTCCTTCTGAGCTGAGGGGCCCAGAACCGAACCCAGTACCTAAGGTGTGGCCTCACCATGCTGAATACAGGGGGAAATCCCTGCCCTGGTCCTGCTGGCCACACTGTTCCTGCTCCAGGCCAGGGTACCGCTGACCTTCCTGGCCACCTGGGCACATGCTGGCTCACGTTCAGCTCTTGCTGACCAGCACCTCCAGGTCCTTTTCCACTGGGCCACTTTCTAAGCACTCTGACCGTAGCCTGTAGTGCTGCATGGGGTTCTTGTGGCCAAAGTGCCGGACCCAGCCTTTGTTCTTGTTGAGCCTCATGCCGTTGGTCCCAGCCCATCTTTCCAGCTTGTCCCGGTCCCTTTGCTACTCAAGGGTGCGGGTGAGTCAGCAGGGCACGGCTGAGCCCAGCCCAGCCTAGGCTGGCCAGCATCACTGACAAGGGTGGGTCTCCTTGCTGCCAGGGCTGGTTTAGCCTGCAGTAATGTTCTAAAGCCTGGAGGTAGGAAATAAGGAAACCTGCCTCCTGGTTTTGCCCCATTATGTAAGGCATTTCATATCAATGTGTGTGCTGTAGAATGAGTCCGTGCAAAGTCCTCTAGGTGAACTCAGGCATTTGGCATTATCACTGTTAAGGAAACATCCCAGTCTGACCATTCACAAGACTCTCTGCCAGTCACATTCCCAAGGCCAGAGACTTTCACTGCAGGGACCAGAGCCCCTTTCCAGCAGGCAGTTCCAGTGCACCCACAGGTGCCCCACTTGACCCGTCTCACACAGTTAGGCCAGGTTTCCTTACAGGATCCACCCCATGTTCCTCATGGCAGAGTCTCAAATGTCTCATTCCATACAGAAATTTATTCAGGCCAGGTTTGCTTACTGCATCTACCCCATGTTCCTCATGGCAGAGTCTCAAATGTCTCATTCTGTAAAGCAATTTATTCATGGTGCAGTAACACAGAAACAGCCCTAGCTCGTGCCTCTGAGAAGGGACCCCAACAAAGGAACCCAAAGGAACCCCTAGCTTTTATTACCCACAGTCCAAGCCACATGCAAATCTCACTCTTACTCATGAGTCTTCAGTCCTCTCCCAGTGTCCATTCACCTGGCTGGCACCACCAAAGGGTTGGCAGTTCATGGCTTCTTGTCTCAGGCTCCCACCCAGAGCTCCATCTACATCTCCATCTGCAGCTTGCAAACCGAGCTACTGCCCCACGTGTATTCCTCAACAATGACTTCATCCCTGGGCACAGCCCTGCACATGATGTCCCTGGCTGTGTGTCACCCCCATGGCTGTTATTAGGGTATTTAATCAAAACTCCTGGTTTGATTAAACCAGAACGTTGGTAGCTCACAGAATCCCAGAAGCACAAACTGGGAAAGGAAGGGACCACAGTGGCTCATCAGGTCCAACCTTCCTGCTCAACCAGGGTCATCCCAGAGCACACGGCACAGAGCTGCATCCAGATGGTGTTTGAATATCTCCAGTAAGGGAGACTTCACAGCCTCTCTGGGCAATCTGTTCCAGTGCATGCTCACACACACAGTAAAAAAGTTCTTCCTCATATTCAGTTGGACAGAGCTTCTTGTGCATCAGTTTCTGCCTGTTTCCTCTTGCCCTAATGCTTGGCACTATCGAGCAGAGCCTGGATCCATCCTCTGGACACCCCCTGCTCTAAATACATATACACATTGATGGGGTCCTGTCTCAGCCATCTCTTCTGGAGGCTGAACAGGCCTAGGTCCCTCAGCCCTTCCTCCCTCACGAGAGAGATGCTCCAACTCCTTCATCATGTTTGTAGCTCTCCACCAGACCTGCTCTGGGAGCTCCACCTCTCCTTTGTACTGAGGAGTTGGTGGTGAGGGTTGGTTTGAGGGGATCAGGGCGGGTCAGTCAATAGCAATACAGAATTGCTATCTCAGTGGCGCCTTTCCAGCGCGAACTGTATCAGGGGAGGTTTAGGTTGGATAGCAGGAAAAGGTTCTTTACATAGAGGCTGGTTGAGCACTGGAACAGGCCCCCAGGAAAATGGTCACAGCACCAAGCCTGACAGACTTCGAGAAGCGTTTGGATAACGCTCTGAGGCACACAGTGTGATTCCTGGGGCTGTCCTGGCAAGGCTACGAATGGACTTGGATGATCCCTGTGAGAGCCGCTTCCAGCCCGGAACGGTGACACGGGGCCCGGCCGGCAGACGCTCCTGCGCATGTGCGCTGCGTCGCCTCTTCCATGGGCGCGGAGGGGCGGGGCGGTGACGCAGGCGCGTGACGCGCGCG
>VYZP01038647.1:11085-42842 GCA_013400635.1 Hypocryptadius cinnamomeus | reverse complement strand
AGCTGGCGTGCAGGGCTCCGCAGCGCCGGTGCAGCTCTGGGAATGCCACCGCCGATGATTCCTCTGCTACAGGTGTTCCAAAAGTCTTGAGGCCCGAAGAGCGGTGATAGTTCTTGAAATATTTACAGAATATCCCATATGTGTTGCTCTGAATTTCTTTAATTACCTCAAGACAGCTGAATTCCTTGCACTGATGCAGGTACTCGGTGCTCCACTTCAGCATTGGTCTGGTGTAAGTGAACTGTGGTTTCTAGCAGTGAAATATCAGGCAGAGGCTGCTCGAGCATGACACAACTCCCGAGTCTGAGATGAGTATCTGTCACCTAGGGAATGCAAAAGCTATTTTTATTTGACATTTTCTCATCAAGTTCGTATTAGAACATCCCCGTCTTATGGCGTAATGTGTGTGGGTGTAGGGAGTTCATTTGAATGGTTAATAAAATGTTGTTGTGCCTTATCAGATATCTTACTCAATCCCTTAGGGACATTTAACAGAATTTTGTCATTTTCCGTTTGTGTATCTTCTGTTGATGGAGGTGTAAAGTCACCAAAGATGGAACAAGGAACAATCCTCCAGCCCTCCTTCTGCTGCAGGAATTGAGGGCTCTTATTTCTCCTGCTTGCACCAGTAAAGCTTTCTGACCCTTTTCTTGTTAGTAAAATAATTTATTTTTCCAACTTTCTGTTTGTTCTTGTAATGCTGTACTGTCAGTGCCTTTCTGTACCAGTCTATTTTAAGACTAAAATAAAATCCATTTAGGGCCCCAAGTGCAACTCTTAAGTACAAGTTGGCACCTCTAAGCCTTCTTAAGTTAGATACCAATTGTTGAATTTTTAAACATACCTTTAAAGGCTTTAAGGCTATTATGTCAGGAAAGTCAGTTATTCTGAATATAGAAATAATTAGGGACAGAATTTCTCTGTTGGATCAAGTCCATGGTTTCTGTAGCCTCCTCTCTTTCAGAAGGAAATATGTGAAGTACCTCAAGAGCTGTGTGGACAGTCTGGCCTTGAGTAGCAGGACTACTCCAATCCCAGGAATTTGAAGTTATCAAAATTTGTTTCATAAAAACAGTTCTGAGAAGAGTATCCATAAGTGGAATTCATGCTAACAAACTGCTGGAAGCAGTAGTGTAGGTGCAGACATCAGGCTGTGAGCTGGTGTGGCTTCTAAAAATCTGTTTCTTTATTTTGAACTTCCCAATCATCCTTGTTTTAGTAGAATTTAATTTCACTTTGCCTTTTTTTTTTTTTTTTTTGCTATAAGAAGGAGCAGAAGCTAGTGATGTCCTCTTTAGTTTATTTGGTATGCTTAGAATTACAGAAAAATTTGTGGTGGAGTGGACTCCTGGAGGTCATGTAGTCTAGCCCTCTACTCCAAACAGGGCAAGCTTAAGTGTTAGGTGAGGTTGCTTTCCTGGTGGAGTTCTGGAATGAGCTGAGATTTCCACCATCTCTGTGGGCACTGCTTGGAATGTCACCTGTAGCAGGGAGTGACTGTTGCCCCTTGCCTTCATTTTTCTTAGTCTTGCGTTAATAATTCCTTGCTTCAGTCTGGAGAGAAGAATTTATTTTTTCTTTTGTTTTTATATCAATACTCTCTTATTGCCTTTCCAAGCATAACTGTATTCCAAAGGGACTTCTGGGAGCTATGAAGCTGTGCAGCCTGTACCATATTGCACAGCCTGTATCCTGATTTAGTATCATGTGATTGCTTGCAATTCAATACAAAATGCTTACAAATACTCTCACCTCCTCCTTTCACAGGCATCCCTGGGATACTGTGATCAAAGCTGCTATGAGGAAATACCCCAACCCCATGAATCCATGTGTGGTAGGAGTAGATGTCCTCAACAGGAGCCTGGATAACCAGGGGAGGCTGCACAGTCACCGTCTTCTCAGCACGGAGTGGGGATTGCCCACTATTGTCAAAGCGGTACATTTTTGCTGCCTTTGTTCTTTATTAAGGATGTGATCCCTTTTATGTCATCCTTCAAAGTAAAAGCTGAAATTTGTGTGTGTCTGCAAATGCCTTCCAGGCTGGTCTGTGCCATGCTCTGTGGCTGACAATCTAGACAATGAAGCCTGGCCACTAATCACAATCCTCTGGTATCCATGAATTGGTATTTATTTGGGGTCACTGAGAACTTGGCATTTATGTGTTTTAAGGTTCTGTTTGTTTGTTGGATTTTGGTACTTAACATTTTTTTCCCCTTCAGATATTAGGAACAAGTAGAACTCTGACTTACATAGAGGAGCATTCTGTGGTAGATCCAGTGGAAAAGAAGATGGAGCTTTGCTCAACTAATGTGAGTGGTGGCTTAAGAAGTTCCTGATAATTAGTTCTGGAAGTTGGATGTTTTGTTCTTAACATTTAGATTAGAAATGCATCTGTGTCTTTCATTGGAGGCAACAATTTACAGGTCTTAGTCAGTGTCTTAGATGACTCTTTTTCCCATCCCTTTTTCTTCTCCTAATTTAAATACTTCATCATCAAACATTTGTGATTCTGCTTTTAATGTAAGATTATTTCTTGGAATGCATGTAAAATAGTTTGACTTTTAGACAAATGAGCTCTGTAATTTCCAACAAAAGTTTTAATGTGAGATGCCTTTTTTCATAGAATGTAAATGAAGCATTGTGCTGTTTGGTATCCTGGTAACTCATAAGTCTCAGCTTTAATGTGGGGTTGTCTGTAGGAGAGCCTTGTCTCTGTACAAGAGGCCTTGTCCTTCCTGAGTATTAATTTTCTGTCTAGTCCAGGTAGTGCTGTGGGGGTCTGGAAGAGCCTCTCTTAATTGCTGGCCATAAATCAGACTCGACATTCAGAGAAAGCTGTTGGTGCTCTTCCTGTGAATGGGAACTTTGATATAATTAGATCAAGGATAGGAGAAGATGTGTCACCCTTTATAGGTCTTTTTATTGACTGTGTTCTGGGGTGTATATTCTGTGTACAGTATTTTGACAGTAAATTGAGTGCTCTGCTATTGAGTAGTGCTGCTGATAACAGAGAAGTGAAAGGTAGGAAGTGAGGATTTCAGCTCTGTTTTTGTTCTTTAGATTACGCTCACAAACTTGGTGTCTGTTGACGAGAGACTGGTTTACACACCTCATCCAGAGAACCCTGAAAAGTAAGTAGGGAAATTTGTGTCTAGGAGACAGTTTGTTAGTCCAGTTCAGCTTAGGTGTTAACCTGTTTTTACTCACTTACAGGACTGTGCTAACCCAAGAAGCAATTATTACTGTTAAAGGCATTAGCTTGAGCAGTTATCTGGAAAGCTTGATGGCAAACACAATATCTTCTAATGCCCGAAAGGTATGTCTTCATTCTGTTTTCTCCCTCTCTTCCCCACCAAATCACTCTTTCTTTTGAAATAGTAATTGTCAATGGTGTGTGTTAAATGTTATATTTAACTTCTCTAGATTTCATGTGCAGTGTTTCAGTAGATTTTTTTTATAGAGCCTCAGCAACCTGTTTCTAGGAGTTAGTGGTAGTAGAAAATGTAACTTCACTTTCAGCCTTTATAATATGGATTTATCAGTTAATACTAGCATATTTTCTATGCTGCTTTTGTCAGTTGTTCCAGTTCATATCCATTATTGAGCTGTCTCCTTGCCTTTGGCTAAAAGTAATTTAGTGTAAGCAGAAGCATATTCTTTGAGGAGGTGACACTGTGCTGGCTCACCTGGGTAACACTGCACTGACTGCTCTGTCCTGTGCTTGCTTTTTCTATTTTGCCTGCAGCCATGGAGCTGCTCTTCAGCATAGGCAAAGCTATGGGAGTGCTTATTCTTGAGCACTTTGTCCTACAGTTTTTTGGGGAAGGAATAGAAGCATAGGCCTTGCTGCCTAACAGCAGGATGAGTGCTGTTAGGAGTTTGAGATTGTGTTCTGCATTGCTGGAGGGGTTCAGCACAGTGGGAATCTGGCCCAGGTAACTCCTGTTATGCCAGGAATCCTGTGCTTTGGCCACCCCTTTGTCCTTGTGAGGGATGCTCCTTGACCAAGCCAGCATAAGCCAACTTGGTAGGACCAACTAGATCAGAGAGGAGAAAGCCTCCTTTTCCACCCTTCTGTGTGCTTCTCCTAAGGTGAGAGGAAAACATGTTAAAGTCATGGGAATGGGAAGGAGTGATGGGTCATTTCTAGACACTGAAGAGTACCTTTACCTAGCTGGGTGCTCTCTGCTTGAAATGGAAGGTATTTCAGTTAAATTACAGTTCTGTTCTGATCCGGTTTCCAGTGGAGTGTATATTCTTGGAAGAGGGGAACAAACCCTGGCTCACAACCAAGTTTCAGGCTGACCCAGAGGTAGCAAAGCATTGTCTAGTTGGCTCGTTTGCCAGATCAAGTTAGGCACACTTAAAAATGCTGGCAAAATTCCTCTTGAGGCATTGGTTACATTTACATATCTCTTTTGAAATCACAGAAACTGTAAATATTTCTTGGTACCTGTTGAGGTGTTTCCTGTGAGAGAGCTCAATTTCTTTTAAAGGTTGTTCCATTCTGCCATTTTCAAGGAACACAGTGGCTTTTAAGCTTCTTGCAAATCAGAAAGATCTTCTTGTCCTGTGTATTTCACTGAAAAGTCTCTAGAGATTTTGAACTTGGCAGGAGTTTGTAATTGCTGTTACCAGCCCTTTCCTTGCTAACCAGTACCTATTGTGCTACTACTAGCTCTTCTTGCATGCTGTGCTGTGCCTGTGTGCTCCAAACACCCCTCTTAAACTTCATGACAGTTACTGAAAAATGTTTTGCTGTTCTGAAGAAATAGGAATTATTGAGACTTTGCTCTGAGGTAGCAGTGGCAGGTGATGCGTTATTATTTTTAATGACGATGAAAAAATCATTTGCTGTTTGTTGTAAATCTTTTTGTGTTACTCTAGGGGTGGGATGCTATTGAGTGGATAATTCAAAATTCTGAAAGCGCTCTAAGCTAGCAGTTCTCCACACCTGCAGTTTGTACTGACTAGTGGTAATGCCAGCATTCTTCTTCTTGGTACAGCATTTCAGCTTTCTAGCAAATATCTGCATGGAGTGTTGTGGCGTGGATTTCATAAATTACCCTGCATGTCTGTTTCACACACCTTGCATACAGGAATGGCAGACCTGATCCTTGCCCTGCAGCTGTGGAGGGTGAGCGTAGCCCGGGCAGGCTGGATCCATGAACCTGTGCTTGTGCCACTGGGCAGCCAACGTGCTGCAGCCATGTCTTGTGCCACACAGCTTTGCTTGTGGCTTGAAGACTGCAGGCTGCTGGGGATGTGAGGAGTCCCTCCACTGAGTGTTCGATCTGGTCTTAGTTTCTGTGATTTCAGTATATAAAGCTGGTACCTAAAGAAATTAATAAATTGGCTAGTGAGTGGAATTGGCTTCATAAAAATGAAACAGAACCGTGTTCTTAGGATATAAAATTGATTTCTTGAAACAGGTTGCCTAACGCGTAATGTTTTGCGTAGTGGAATTGTATTTGCTTTTCTTCTGCCTGAGGAATAGTGTTGCCCTTCTGAGGAAATCTGTGCAAAGCTTGAAGCTGTCAGGATGCCAGACTGTTCCTGTTTTTCATTGGTCTTGTAGTTATGTTCATTTTGGTAGTGACATGTCCTTGCAGTTATATAACTATGAACAAATCTGAGTTCAGGGTTGAGAGAACTGAGTGTATTTGCTTCTATGAGACCTCTGTGCAGGTTGTTTTTCTTCCACTAGTCAGTGTAGCCTGTCACTGTCATTCCTGTATTGGCTTCTGCTTCAAGCAATAAGATTTCTTAAAAAGAAAGAAATCCATTTTGCTGCTTCTCCTAGTTAAGAAAGTTGGGCTTTTTACACTGCTTACTTTGAGATCCATGTATGCCATGAGTGTTTGCTTTTGCGTTCTCATTCCACTAAGCTTTTATGGCTGTTTTTCTGGAAAACATCAATTACAAAGGCTCAGCACTTATCAGTCATTAAGCTCTACCAACAAATCTTCATATGCAGCGCTTGTTCTGCCAGCCACGTCATGCTGCTGACACCTGCAATAATGAATAACACAACGTGCATGCCTGGGGATGAGTGTGCTTGCTTAATGACTGGCTGCAGAACTTGTTGTACAGTATGACACTTTATAGATAGTCCTCTGTCAGATTTTTTCTGATAACTGGGTAGTTTTGTGGCACTTGGAGGCTTTGGATCTGGTTGAGATTTCTAACTTAGTTTCCTGTGCAGAATGTTCCTGAAGTCTTCCTTGCCAAAATCATGAGTTTATTCTTAGCTGCAAAATATGGCATACAGTGTATGCAAATCTAAGGAGATATACACACAGACCTATGTACTCTCAAAAACTGGAGGAAATATCTTGGTGCTCCAGTTGAATGTCACGGATTTTTTAAAATTAATTTATCTCATCCACAAAGATATCAAGTAAGACACAATGATGTGGTTGTTTCAAGTCAGGGCCTGAAAAGAATCTCAGTGTTTTTTCTACTAATTATTTTCTATGGCCAGGGTGTTTTACCTTCTGATAAGTCTTTTTTGAGCAATATAACAAATGTAACATCCAAGCTGTTGCTGTCTCAGTTCTGTGTGTCTGTACCACCTCAGAGAGGATATTTAAACTTGACTTTTAAAGGTCCAAATGCCTGCTTACTGAAAGATGATTCCCCCTCCCTGCCCCCCACTTTTTCCTTCGTGAGCACTCAGTTAGTTCACGGCTGGTTACAACTTGTTGCTGTGCAGTAGCTTGCCCATGTCTGGGTGCTTTTATTTGTGCTTTGCTGGCATTCCCAGGTCTTGCACAGCCTGTGGAGAAGTTGGAAATTACTCCCTGCTGAAGAACAGTCACTTTGGTGCTCGAATGGAAGGAGCTCAGAAGTTAAATCATCCCTTCTCAGGTCTTCTATCAGCAACCTGTACTTAAAGTGGACAATTTCAATTGTGCTTTCTTGAGTATTATTAGTGTCTTTTAAAGGCATCTTGTGAACTAATTAACTTAAACATCCTTGTTCTTGAGGTAATTTGGGGTGGAGCTTAATCTCCCTTTCGGAGCCTTGACCAAGAGCTGAACACTTTATTGTGATACCTGGATGACTTTCCTCAGTTTAAGGACTGCCTGCCAGTGCAGAAGTAGCAATTAGTGTTTATTCTGTGAGTCCCTGGAATATGGAAAACCCAAAGAGAAACCAAGTCAGCCCTTCACTGACATTAGTGAGTCATCTCAAGAGAGTCTTGAGATAACAGTGCTCCTATTCACAGTAAAACTTTATTTCTTTTAATAGGTTACACTTTGCACTCTGGATCTGGGCTTTTTATATTATTCCAGACTGATGTTTCTAGCCTGGCAAAAAAAATTTTTGAAGTGTGTATGAGCTTTCTTCTGACATTCTTTTTTCCTTAGGTTTTCAAAGCTGCTTATGCAGATTCCTGGTCATGCTTAGTAGCCTTTAGAGGACAGCAGCAGGTTCTGGACACTGTGGTGTTTCTGTGCACTTTATCACCTTTAATGAATACAACAAAACTGGCACATCACAGTTTGGAACAAAACTGTGCAGAGGAGGCCATGCTTGTCCTTTCTGTCAATGTCTGCAGAAGGTTTGAACACTGACAATGGCTCTCCATAATGTTTATGACTTTTTGGGCTCAAACCTTTATCTCCAGAATTCTAAACTTGGCCAGAGCCATGTGGCTCCCACTTACTGCTCTCCACTGTTTGTATTTCTTATTCTTAGTAGAGTAATAGAGGTGAATGTCTCTTGACTTCTCTGTAAGTGAAAAAAGGCCAGGTGTTCTCCTGGTCTGATCCCATCTGCTTGCTTTGACAAAAGCTGCTATTCTGAGCTTGCAGAGTTATAAAATCTTGACTTGTTTAGTTAAAGTCTTTCTTGACTTCATTGTGCTGCTGGCTGCATCTTATGGTCATTGGGATGCAGTTGCTACAGAGTCTTCTTCAGGTAAAAGGTTATTGCCAGGCTTGTTGCCCTGGGTTCTCCAGCTCTTACTGAAGCACTGGCTGTCAGTTCTGAGCTTGAGACATTCCCATGCCTTGATATAAAATGTGCAACTCTCAATTAGTCTGATTTAGCTGCTGGAAAATTGGTGTGTGCAAATGTAGAATTCAGTGTGAGTCCACTTCTGAACTCGACGGGTATCAGATCACTTAGCTGCTACTTCAAAGAGCGCTGGAAGACTTTCATTGTCCTGGATCTTCTCAAAAGCTGTCTATGTAACCTGGCTAATAAAGCTGAGAACAGTACCTGCATTTTGCCATAATATTCTTTGGGTGGTGGGAGCAGCAAACAGCAAAACCAGCAATTCTCTTAGGTAAGGAAACTTGACTGCTGAATTAGGCCTTGTGCTGCTGGGAGCTCACACCAGCATTGCATTTGCTTCTGGCTTAGGGGTGAAGCAAATGCCTTTGCAGTGAAGTTTCCATAAGAAGATGCTAAGAAATTATCAGTATAATCTGGTATCAAACTATGCAGAGCATGGCATTGATTTTAAAACGAGTTTCATGTCTGACAGAGGAAGAACTATAGAAACATGAGCAGTGCTGGTGTGTCTGTTGTGATCCTGAGTTCTGGTGTTTTTCTGGCAGGGTCGGGATGCCCTGGAGTGGGTGATCAGCAAACTAAACACAGAGCTGGAAGAGCTGAAGTCCACGCGCGAGGGGATCAAACCAGCCATGGCAGCAGCGTCCACGGAAAAATAAAAGCCAAATATTTGGGTTCACCAAATAAAACCAAGTAACTGACAGAAAAGTCTTATTCTGCAGACTGCTCTGTAGAGCTCCCTCCCAAGGCTGATCTGCAGAGGTTTTGTCCATTTATAAGAATACTGGATCGGCGGAAAAGTAACCTCATCCATCATCTCCACAGCAGCTCTTGTTGCCTACTGAAGTTTAAACTGATCTCCTGCAGATGCTCTTTTCATTTAAACAATTTATGTTTAACACTGGAAACAAAACATTTAGCACATTCAAAACAGCCTAAATGTACCTTCTCAAACAAAGGTAGAGGGCATGTTATATTTACACCATCTCAAACTGAAAAGCTTGAAAAAAAAGCATGTGTGGGATTAAGGGTTTTCTGTGTGAACTTTTGTTCTGTAAAGATCTGATAGGTCCTAGAGCACTGAATTTTGTCTGGTTTGTAATCTGATAATGTCTTATGGCCAGTTAAAGGGAACTACATGAGTCAGAACATGATACTGTAGAATCTGATATTTATCTAGAGGATCATCTTGAAAGGCTACATCTTGTGTGGAACTTCTTAGGTTGTTTAAATGTTGTTTAAATGTGCTGCCTGAACATGACACACAGATACTTTACCTCTGAGATGTTTGTATCCAAACAAAGATAAAGTTTCTATTGATGTTAATAGCCTAAAGTAGTTTTTCTGGTGGGAAGAAGGGTATAATTTATTTTTTTATTTATTAATTTGTTCTAGTTCCTCCCCTCCCTGTGGGGACAGGGGTAGTGACTACTGGAAGGTGCTGGAAAATACTTATCTCTAAGAAGGGTGTTTGTAGGCTGCTGGAATGAAGAGACCGTGCTGTTCCACTGGTCTTTGCTCTTCACATCATGTCTTAACTGAGGGAGAAATTGATACGATAACTAGAAGAGTTGAAATGAGAAATGAGCAGAAAATTTTAAATCCAAATGATAAGGTTTCATAAAGATAAACTTTTAATTTCCTGAGTGGAGAAAACAAGAGTACAAGAACCACAAATGGACTCTCATTTCTAAATGCTTTCTGTTAACTACTGACTACCAGTGTAACCTTTTCAACTCTTTTCCACGTGGGTACAAAATGGTTTTAAAATCCTTTGAAATGCTTCTCATTATCTGGAAAAATAGTCCAATAACTGCAGAAACTTTCCTATTAAATATGCATAAATATATATTGGTAATGACTCTAGCCTTGTCTGATGTTTACAGAATTGTCATGTTTGGTCCAGATGTAGTATATGTTTCTCTGACAGAACCCTCTGTTAGGGCATTTTAACTTATTTCTTGGTGTGCACACAAAGTGAAACAAATGTTGCAAGGATGTTTACTTGTTCAAGTGGCAAGCATGTGCTCAGGAAGCTGTTAAAGAGCATGAGTAACTTATGAAAAAATTGAAGAGTAACATGTTGGTCACTGTTTTGATCTGATAATTTTAAAGTGTTTATAGCTTAAAGGAGTTTTCAGCATTCCTATTCTGGTTGGTTTGAAAGTAAACTTTAATTTGGGTGTAACTAAATTACATGATCCTAATGAATAAACCTACTTTAAAAAATATGTCTATTAGTTGAAAGCAATTAAATGAATAGCAGATATTTGTATTGCTCTTTTTATGTGGACTAAAGCCCTTCCTATTTTGGAACAGAAACTTAGAGCTTAAAGCAGCCCATGTCTGGAAGATAAGATGGATGGCTTTGGTGCAGGTCTGTTGTTGTCCCCTTTTCAGGAGTGATGTCACTTCCTGGGTGAGGAACACAGATGTTCTCACTCCTGGTATTGTTCTGCTAGGCAGGGGAGTGCAGCTATGGCAGAGCTCTGCACAAAAAGAGGGAAAAGTTGGTGGTATATGTACATTTGGAAACCTGTGCTGCAGCATTTCCATATGTCAGTTTCCTGGATTATGTTCTTGACACTTTGTTTCCTTCTTGCAGGAATTAATCTGTATCTGTTTCTGTTGCAGCATCTCCTTTCTGTTTTGTTCCTCACTGGTTTTGGGCTGCTTTCACTCCACCATTTCCTGCCACTTAAGAAGTATGTGGCTAAATGCTTGGTTTTCCACTCTGTCTGCTGCTCCACCTGCCAGGGATCAGCACCTTTCCTACTTGTGCTCAGTCCTTTCCTGCTTTTCTCTAGGCTAAAGGAGAGCGGGGATGCTTTGGGTAGGAAAAAGACAAATTTCCTCTGGAGGCCTGTTCCGTCACTTGGCTCCCTCTCATCTTCGGAGCAGGTGCCAGCTGTGCATC
Source organism: Hypocryptadius cinnamomeus (assembly GCA_013400635.1). NCBI lineage: Eukaryota > Metazoa > Chordata > Aves > Passeriformes > Zosteropidae > Hypocryptadius > Hypocryptadius cinnamomeus. The sequence goes on along the minus strand of VYZP01038647.1, from coordinate 31,900 downwards.
CATGGGATTATTGGTCTTCCTGTGGCTGCTCATTTTGCCAGTGTGTGCAATGGACCCTGCAGTGGGTCACACTGGAACCAGGCAGGCTCCAGTGTTCAGCAGATGAAGTGGTTCTTAATTTCCCATAAGCTTTCCTGGGCAGTTTTTACCCTGCTCTCTGTCCTTATTGTTGGCATGTGGGACTTCAATCCTTCTCCCTCGGCCGTGTGACTGGTCAGATCGATGGGATCTGGTGGGATCTCTGGCTGTCTGAGCTATGCATAACACTGTTTTTGAAGCATCTCAATTCCCATTCCAGTTCTTAGACTGTTATAGACTGAGTTGGCCCTTGAGGCTAAAAAACCTCCTGCCTTTGGAATTGTTTATTTTCGTTGCTCCCTAGAGAAATTCCCCTATCTTCTCTTTCTTTACTGGAAATGGCTAAAAAATATTTCTGAAGTCCTTTTTATGTCACATGCATTGGCTGAGGTGTCTCAAAGACAGACAGTTGCATGTGAGGGAAAGTGTTAGGCTGCTTGTGGGAGCAGCAGAGCACAGCTTTTTGGATTGCAGCAGAAGGACGATAAGGGATACATAGGAGGAAAAAAATGTGTAAAGCAGAAATGGTGTAAAGTCAGTGCTGATTTACTTGGAGGGATCTTGAAGGGCTGGGGGCCAAGCAGAAGAAAGCTCAGAGCTTACAACCGTGTTGATTAATAGGCAGCCAGTGCCATCTTGAGTATTCTGCACTTTGAGAGTTCAAAGTGGAACTGAAGTTGCGTTTTGTGAGTTGTGGGAGGGAGGTTGTGCACAGCAGTTGTTCAAGCTGCAGTTCGAGCTGCAGGTGTTTCTCAGCTGCTGGGTTGCAATTCAAGGGTGTGATGTAGGGAAGTGGTTGGATTTTAAGAACTTGGTGCCAGCACATCAGGTCTCCACGCTGCATAGAAGTGTGGCTGCTCTCCCTGTCCCTACAGCTGCGTCACACACGCCTGCTGTGGAGGGAAGGAGCTGGGAAGAGCTGGTTCCTGACTGCAGGGGACGCAGTGAGGGAAGACAGCAGCAGTGGTTCCCAGAGCGTGGCAAACTGGGCACGCTGGTTCATGGCCCTGAAGGATTTTAAGAGGTGCAGGATCCCACACTCGAAATAGACTGGCTTCTGGTTCATGTCTAGTTTTTGTGCTGGTGCAAGCTCATGTTAGCAACAAAAGTATTGACTTAAAACAGTGTAGTCAAATGGCCTGGTGCGTAATTAACTGGGTTTGTTTAGACTATTCTTTCTTTTTCTTAATTTGGCCTTGTGCTAGTGTGAGTCTTCCGTGCTCCCCCATGCTTCTTACTTCTTTTCCTCCATCAGGTCAGCAGGCATGCTGGAGGAAGGGTTATATTTGTTGGGACAACAGGCAATCCTAGTGAAAGCTCCCAAAACTTGAAAGTTTTTGCTTAAAGTAAATAAAGGCATTGAGCTGCAGCAGGTGGTGTCAGGAACTGCTGCAGAGCACAAACTGGGCACTGATGTACTGACAATGTAATAGCCTAGCACTGAGTAAATGACCAGCCGTGTTCCTTGATGAGACACTTTTCATTCAAATCCTCAGGTGGAGCAGTGGTGGGTAGGCAACACCACTCCTGCTGCTGCACCTCCCTAGACTGAGCTGTGAAGGCCAGGGCTGTAAAGTGACTATGTACCCTGTGGTGCTATCCAAAATAAATGCCATGTGCAGTTTAAAAAAAACCACTTCTGGGTGTGACTGTGGTAATATCTAACGCACTGTTGGTTGTCTGAGAAAGCTGCAGAAAAACAATTTCCATTAGTTGTGCTGGGTAGGCAGCAGGATCCAGTACCAGTCCCCCTGGAGCTTGCTGTAAGCCACACACTGCTCAAAAGCTCTGCAGGCGTCCTCTGGGCCTGGACTGGTAACTGCATTTGGGACTGGCAGCTGCTCCATTTTGCATTAGAACAGGAAAGACTCGTCTAAAATCACTAGCCTTGACTTGTAAATAAGACCTTATTTATCTAATAAACTACCTTCTCACCCCACCAACACTACTTGCCACCTGTCAGAATCATGCAGGTTATGGGCTAAGCCCTTTAATCACAGCTCCAGGGAGCAGGTCACGCTTTCACTATGGATTTGTTCAGTAAGAAGGCATTTCTGTGAAACACACGTCCTGTCCTTTTAATTTTTCCACAACTGAGGTGATTGAGATATGATTCTCATTTTACTGGAAGGCACCTGCAAGTGAAATGATCAGTAAGGGCTCCTAATGTGGGGCCCTGCTGGTGCAATACCTTCTCTTTTACTTTGCTATAATTTAGTTTCTGACCTTGCTAAGATCTGCAGCAGCTAAAGCTCAGAGCTCTGACTGGTAAACAAATGTGGAACATGTCCTTGCCAGCTGTGCTCTGTAGGAAGAGGTGCCAGTGGTCTTTACAGTTCCCTCAAGAAAGTGAGAGCAAGGCAGTAATTTTAAAGAGCTTTTAATTAGTAATGCATGAACAAGAAATTGCATTTCAGTACCACATAACATGGAAACAAGCAGAAGCCAGTGCTGTGGCCTTTTGCTGTTAGAGCTGCTGCCCTGGTGTCCCTGAAGATGCGCAGATGGTACATGCACAGTGACAGCACGGAAGCAGGGGAAGCTCGAAGGGGAAGGGTTTGTGCTTTAGGCCTGTTCATGTCCAAAAAGTGAACCTCCTGTTTGGGATTTTTTGTTTCTTTATTAAAGAAGGGGGTGAGGGAGATGGAACCAGCTTTAACAGAATTACAGCTCAAAAACCATTCTCATTATCTTCATTTTGCTCTTGATTCACAGGTAGTGTGACCACCAGCCCTTCAATAGAAACAAGCCCACCTTAAATGTCTCAGCTGAAGCTGGGCCATGACCGTGCTGCCTCTCTATAGATTTTTGTGCCAGCTGAACTGGTGCTTATTTCCACCAAATTTTGCAAGCCCACCTCCTGCAGAACTTACATCAACTGATGCCCATGTCCTTTAATTCTATATTTAGCAGATTTCTGAACTCAGATTTCTGAAATCCAGTGGAAACACCTTCAGCTGCATTGGAGGGACCAAGAACATGTTTTTTTCATACTGAGTGCTCTTATGGATTGGTTTTTTAAAAAAATCAAATATATCAATAATCAAACAGGTCCTTTTCAGCTGTGAGTTTACAGTAGCAGCCTGGCACTTGAAAGACGATCTGCTTACAAATGTACAGTAAGGTCTGTTCTGAAGGGTCTGTTCTGAAGGTTCTGTTCCAAAGGGCTGTTCCAAACATCTAGAAATGTTCTACAGAACCCATCTCGCTGCCCTGTGCAGACAGCAGCAGCTCCTGATACCTCAGGACACAGATCCTGGGCTACCTCACATCTGACACTCAGTTCAGCCAGGCACTGCCACTGCAAAACAGCCTGACCAGGGAAGAAACTGGAACGTCACTGAATTGATTTATTGCAAATAAGCAAACGAAGCTACTACTGCATAAAATTTGATACCTGTTTAGCTCCACCGCCTGATTACGCCCCATGGCATCTGTTGAGTGCAGACCTACCATAGAAAAATTCATCCACAAGTTTTTGCTTGTCAGAGTATTGTCAAATTTCATCTCTCTGGAATTTGTTTCACCTGGAAGTAGGGCTAATTGTTTTCAGGTACTGAAAGCAGATGGAAACTTGCACTGCAGGATCCTTTCAGCTCTGATACTGAGCACTCAGCTCTTCAGTAGCAGCTCTCAAAATTCTTTAAACAGTTTGTAACCACTTTGAAGTGTCTTTTTGCAGCTGGGGACTCTGGGACACAGAGCAGCTCACAGCTTGTGCCAGGGCAGCTGGGCAACATGGGCAGCTCTGGGATTTTTCAATGTCAGGATGAGGGAACAGGGAAGGCCCAGGCTGCCTCTGCTCTGGGCTGCAGGAGCTCACAGGTGCTCCTCAGCATGGGGGTTCTGTGCTTTGTGTGTCCCATCAGGCTGAGCTAATGCCCCTCTGTCATGGCTCTCCTACAAGGAAGTTCTGGGGAATAGTAATTTCAGGTACCCAAAAAGTCTAAAATACAGTAGTAAAAATCAGACAGAAACAATGAAAGAGGTTTCTATAGCTGGAATTGGTATTCATAAACATTCTCAGACTGGCCTTAAGATACACATATACAAAAGAAGAAATAAACCAGAGCAGCTCCAAGTTATCATCATGGCAACAGTATAAAATTTTCTGGTAACATGAACATAATCCATGTGCTGTAGCACCAGAGTGTAGAGTTGCAGCACCTTTCTCTCATGCCTGTGTGCTGTCACTGTTTCACAGATGAGACTGAGCTGTAAGACAGACATTCCTACGAGTTGTGCAGAGCTGCTGGATGAAGTAAAGCAGGAAGGTAGCAATCAGGAGTTTAAAGCTGGAGGTTCTAAATAAGTTTTAACCTATAGAGCATGCAGCCAGTAACGAACCAGGGAAGCTGATGCTGAACTTGACTGGGGAAAAAGGGATGCTCAGGAGAGAAGAGAGAACAATGCAAGAGTTGTGATAATAATGTTCTCTCCACTTCTGGTTTAAAAACTAAACCAAATCCATCAAAAACCTCTCCAAAAGACTGTCAGCATTTCTCTCCCAATGATGAGGGAGGGATGGAGATTTCCCAAAGCCTGTATTACATGCAGGACAAATGTGCTGCCTCGTACAGCACACTGGTAACAGAGGGGGCTGGCTGCAGATGATGACAAGGAGCTAATCACATCACTGGGGTTACACAAGCAGTTTTTATTGCTATTCTAAAGGTACTTCAACAGGTTTTCATCCCTTCATGCAGCCCAGCCAGTGTTCAGCTGTTATGCAATCATTTTTGTTAACAATTCTTTGCCAAAAGAAACATCTGACTGATCTTACAAAACTATAAAAGCATGAAAAAGAGAGAGACAGAACCTTTAAATCAGCTTCCCCATGAATAATTAACACAGACAAAGGTTATAATGGAAAGGCATTTTATTTTTACCAGGTAACACCCCTCCCTGTATAAAGGAAGCAATGGAAAAAGGGAAAAAAAACCCAACAACCCCTCAAAACACTACTGTCACCATGAACACTTGAAAGGTCAGGTCTGAGAGCTGCAGCAAAAGCCTGCTCACATCTTCCATCACCGCCGTGAGGCAGAGCTGGTTTTGCATTCCCCACAACCAGGTTCACATACAAAACAAGACTGATGCTGCCAGAGGCATTTTTAGCTCCTTGGGTCTCCTATGATATATTTTAACAGACCTTGGGCATACTAATAAAGCTAAAAAAAACCAAAGAAAATAATTTTTAAATTCATGGAACGGAGTTCACTGTGCTAGTGCCATGTTCTTTTCAGCAGTAATTTGCTCTAAGATGTGCAAACTGTATTAGGGGGCTGAAAGTGTTAACTCTAATAAAAGATAACAGCCAACACACATATAAATAAGACTCATTTCCTTTTTAAAACATCATGGGAAGTTCAATTCCCATTGCATGATTGATGGAGACTTCCTAAATATTAATAAATATATTACAGATATTTACAAGCTTCTGATTTCCCCCTCTGATGCTGACATGAAGTTCAGCCCGTAAGTAGGACATGCTGGGCAGCACCACGGGGTGCTGGGCCAATGGCTGCAGTGGATTTGGGATGCTGGTGCAGGCAGGGAGGAGATGGAAAGCTAAAAATAGCCCCCTCTGCAGAGCCAGGCAACCAGCGAGCTGAGCTCCTTCAGGCTGCCCGCCACGAACCAACCCGCTGCTTCTCGCTTGCGGAATGAAACGCCGGGATAACGTGGAGCAGCTGTGCCAGGGAGGAAGGGATGGAGCCAAGGGGAGAGGCTGCCCTCCACACCGTGTCTTCTGCAGCCTGCCACAGCATGTGTCAGCAGCTTGGAGGGTTTTTTCCAGGGGAAAAAGGGAGATTATCCAGGCCCTGGCCCATAGCAGCTCTGTGTGAGCAACAAGGAGCCATCTGTACAACCACTGCATTGTTTTTCAGTGTTTGTGCCCTGCTCAGCACAGCAGAGCCTGCCCTGAGCCAAGGACTTGTGGGACTTCTGGGAAGGCACAGGCTGGATCACAAGGCTCTGCCACTGCCCCAGAGCCACCCCCGGACACTGCCGGAATGGAGCAGGGCACAGGCATGAGAGACTTGTTTGCCTTCACATGCTCAGGAGTTACTTAGTCCTTCATCCTGCCTGCTCTACAACATCCCAAATTCCTCCCCAAGAGGAAAATAAATGTGCTGGATGCCCTGCACCTCAGTGGCTTGAGGACACCAGGGAGGCAGACTGTGAGCAGAGGACTGCACAACTGTGACATGCCTGGGGCATCTCCATGAAAAAATCCTGACAACAACAGGGCAGATGCAAAGTGAGATTTCCTGCATTTGTTTCTGTCTGGTTCCCCTGGTGCACTGTGCAGCAAACACACAGCCTGGTTTTGGCACAGAAACAAGAAAAAGTGCTGATGTGACTGAGATCAGGCAACCCTTCCAGCAACAGCAGAACCTTTCCCAGCAGCCAGCCTGTGCTGCTCCCCTGCAATCCTACATCCCTATCCCATGCCAGTACTCCAGGTGCCTTAACAGGCAAGACACTTTTCCAGAGGTACCATGGGGAGAGGGCTGTGACACCTGATCTTAAATGGGACAGCAAGAAGGGAGAGTTAGCACTGAGCCCTGCTTTTCCTGTTTGCATTGGTTCAGAAAAAAAGAGAAACTATTTCAATAAGCCCGACATATGTGAAAATTCTCATTTTCCAAGGGGGCTTTTAAGAAAAAAATAAGGATGGCTGACTCCCTGGGAAGGTTTACAGAGACTTTTGCGTGTGCTTTTCAAATCAGCCTAAAAGAGATGATATGGATGGCTGCTCCAAAGGCTGCCAAATGGGAGCCAAGCAGCCCTGGTGCCTCCCAGCCTGGGCACTGTGCCTTGCCAGGGCCAGAGGGGCAGTCTGTCTCTTGGGCTTTTTGGACAGAGGAAGCTGTTTTGTTTAATACACCTTTAAAATTATGTTATGGAAGTCCAGTCCCAGCTACTTTGGAGCAGTTCTGAGGTATCTCTCATCAACTTGAAGAATAGAAATGTTAATAAATAGATCTGAAACTTTTCTGCTATGTCATTCTATAATACACTGCTATATAGATATTAAATATGCCTCAGGGTATTAAAAAATTTATGAAAAAAGTTACAGTAGTTGATTTCAAGTATTAATAACTTGGCTATGTTAGCTTGTTTTTAAATACCAAAAAGATCTGGCCCCAAATTATTGACTAAACTCTGGCTATGACTGAATTTAAAAAAAAAAAGTATTTTGAATATTAAAAAAAGTGCAAAAAAGCATGAGATGTCAATTAATGTTGTAAAATTGTTGGAACTTCTACACAACTAGTCTAGCACTCCCTTGTGAGTGGATTAAAAAGGGGGAAAGAATGAAAAAAACACTAAAGAAAAAAAAGAGATCGCTCCCAATCTGAGAGAGCACTGTCCCAAATTTCAGCAGAACACAAATTTTTACAGCCAAGTTATAAACCCCAGAAAAAATGGGGTTACTAGTGGATATGCTGTCAGACAGAACTATAGCAGTATCTGTGTGCTCCATTATAATACAAATTTACACCTTACTCACTGCTTTCTCTGAGAACAATTTTACAGGTATTCAGTTAAAACTAGAAGCCTCCCTTATTTCCCGTCCTCCCCATAAACTGTACAACTTTGTCTACTACTAAAATTCACTGCTACTAGTAGTCATTATCATACATTCAAGATAGAAAGTAAACTACTAACACCTGCTCAGGAGTCACTCAGAAGGACACTAAGGCTTAAGAAGTACAGCAGCTCAGGGGTATGACCGACCACACGGGCGAAGAGCTTTGTCACCTGCTTTGCCCCAGGACACTGACACTGTAGAGTCCCGTGCTGAACCCTGATCTCAGAGCAACCAAAATGGGTCAAAGGAAGATGGATTTGACCGGAGCTGCTCACGCTGGGTGCCTGCTGTGCGACGCAGCCCTTGGCTGCCTCAACAAGGGCGTGAGCATTCCGAGGGTGGGAATGCAGCAGGGCCTACTGCTTGCTAGGGTGCTAACGCTGACACTGTGTTCTCCACCAGACACCTGCTCTCAGCTCATCTCCTGAAAAATGATTCAAAGCATGGTTAAAAAAAGACTGAAAGCGAGAAAAGGCGTTCTCATTTTGACACACACGTACGAAAGAGGCAACAATTTCAAACTATTGATTTTCTCCCAGCACGAGCAGCCGCCCCGTCGTGTATCGCTCTGCACAGATCCACACACAGCGCTCAGCGTCTCTGGGAGCTGCTGGAGCAGGAAATCCTGTGACCCAGTGCAAACCCAAGCCAGTCAAGTGGAACGAAGCAACGGGGTGACAATCCGGCTCCAGTGCCCTCGCTGATGGATGATGACCTCATGGAGATGAAGCAAAGCAGAAGGCACAGGGCTCAGATCTCATTGATCGTCCTTTCCGAGGGGCAGTACTCCGAGGTTCCTGGTGAGGACATGTAGAAGGACTGCGTTTTCCTTTTTAACCTGGCTCGCTTGTTGGCCAGGGACAGGCTGCGCCGGCTTGAGTTGATGATTTCTGAGATGAACTTCTTGCAGTCCACGCAAACCTCCATTGTGCTCCAGTCCTCCATTAATTCTTTGGGAAACTCTTCGTGTGACTTATCCACAGACTTGGACCTTGAGGTCAACCTGAAAGGCGAAAGAGCAGGAACTGTCACGTTATTTGTCAGCTTGGCTGCAGGCCCCAGAAAAAATCACATCAGAAAGGTCTGGATTTAAATTTTCCTTCCTCCTGTCCCAAATTACTCCAAACACTGGAGAGGACAGCTTCTGCCTGGATTGGCAAGATTGCAGGGTCACTTACTGAGGGTATGTGTAACATTTACATCCTGGCAAAAAACAACCTTCCTAGTAACTAAAAATAGCTGATGTCTTTGGCTAATCTACACAGCACCATAGCAATGGTGATCTATGCAGAGGGTTTATACAGCAGATTCCCTCAAAAAGGAGCATTTCTTTTATATTTGATTAGCTTTGACAACCATCCATGTATAAGATATAGAGCCAACAGATAACTTCATAATATTAAAGTGGAAAAATTATGAAAATTGGAGTAAGAAAAATTAGGGGAAAAGAAGATAAATCTGTGCACTACACATCACTGAATTCTCACTCAGTGGGTGATTTCAGCCTGTAAGATTTATCTCCAAAGAGTCCATTCACACCAGAAAAAGACATGTTAAGGATATTTTCTCAGAGGTCCTACAGAAATACAGTTGTCCCAGACTCTCATTATTTTTCAGCTGTAATGTGAAAAAGGTTTAAGACTCTCTTAGGTTGCTATTTCTGTAAATCAAAGCAATGAGTAGAAGAGACCTGGATTTTCAGGCCTCAGAAAAGTTACTACAGGCACTAGAAACATGGCCAACTACAAAACAGGTGAGCAGCATCTCCACGATTGATAACCCAGCACAAAACATTTGGGGAACATTTGCAACAGACACAAGTGAGGCCGGGTTGTCTCTCACCTGCTCCGCAGGGAATGGTGGTGACTGGTAGAGGGTTTCTCTGGCCTCATGAAGCTTTCTCCCCTTTGCAAGGTTGAAGGTCCCAGGGAGAAGATGGGGAGGGTGGAGTATGGCTTTGATGGCAGCCGCATCTGTAGGGAACAGCACAAGGCACGTGCAGCATCATTACAAAGGTTGCAGCTTTTTAGAAAGGCTTGAAACATAAGTTTCCTTACTTACTTTTTTGCAACACTGTGAGCATACAGGCCTGTGTAAAAAAGCAAGAGCATGAATCAGTCCATTGGGAAAAATTATGTTTAAATCAAGAATAAGGGATTTCAGGAGATAGAAACCCGCCCCCCTCCTTCCTCCCCTTAAACAAACATTTTTATTTTTAAAGCTTCTTCAACATAGTAATTTCAATCAGAACATGAAGCCAGAAGCAAGGAGAAATGTTGAACAAGAATGATACCTAAATTAAAAAATAGGGGGGAAGAAAGAAAAATAAGGTGGTTTGCCTCTAAAGAAACCTATTCTGGTAAATGAGACCAAAACTCAGTGATTACATAGATTTTCTGACTTATTGCCTCACTGTTAACTTAAAATTTATCTTTTTACCTGCAAATATTCCTTCTTGCATTTCCCCTGCCCCAATACTCAAAAAATCACCCCAAAAATAAATTGCCTTGAAATGTTTTCCCCAAACACAGAGGCTGTAAAACTGTTGAGTGGGGAGCCTCAGTAAATTCCATGTTGCTTTCTCATAAGCATTGGAAAAAAAAAAAAAAAAGTTTCTTTCACTTTTAGTCAAGAGTTTCAGTCCAAGGAAGCAATTCAGTCACTTACAAATGAAATGTTTCTGCATACTTTTTTTAAACACAGACTGTTACAGAAATAAACCAAATCAACAGTATGCAGCAGAAATTTTTGAGAGTTTCTAGTGTATAAATCAATCATTTTCCCTATGAAATTGTACTCACTTATTAACAGACATAAAATATTTACCTCTTGCAGAACTGACAAGTGTAAGACCAGGTAAAGAAAGAAAACCTTCTTGTTCGACAGCAAAAGCAGAGCTAAAGGAAGAACAGAGGAATCCACAGTGTTAAGCAAAGTCCCACACAGCGATGACTTCACTGACCAGTTGCTGTTGGCAAGGTCACAGTGGCAGGGCTACATCCAGTTCTGGGGTCTGTACTTCCAAGATGATATTGAGAACAAGGTCCAGAACTGTATCTTCATATATTTAGAATTAAGCCTTTAATTGTTTTGCCTGAATTAAATATTTGCTCATTAACTAGGTAACTTTGGTTAGAAATAAAAGCAAACTATTTTAATAGTGGGGTAAATTAATTAAATCCTTAACCTACTTTGAGATTTGATTAAAGCTCATTACTAAGCTTTATATGTCATGACAACAGGGAACAGCTGAATCTAACATTATAAGATTATTGTTCCTCTGCCTTAAATGTATTAAACCTTTAAAATAAATCTGCACATTAGACACAGCTAGGCCTGTAGATAAAATACACAGTGAAGTCAAAATAGGCTTTCTGGAGGTGTCCAAGAAGCTCAAATTAAAAGTTGGAGAAAATGAAGCTGCTTCTACTGGGAAGTACCAATCTCCAATCTGAAGTTTACAGAAAAATGCATTAGTTAAGGGGTCTCTAATATTAAACCTCCTTCTGGTTGCATCACTTCTCTGAAGGCTTTAATTCCCTCTGTGCTTGATAGTAAGGGTTCATCTATGAAGAACTTGTAGTTTTCTGTTGCTATCTCTAATTCTATTTTCTGGAACAGAAAAGGTAACCAAACCTGCAGAAGGCACGGGGACAGAAATCACCTCAGTCAATGAAGTTCAAACCAGACACATACAGGTACACTCTGATAATTGCAAACACTACTGCATTCTTATAGGCAATCTGAACAAACAAGATGTTTCCATGAAAAGTTTTGATGTTTCTGGACATCACTCAAGGAAGTTGACCCATGTATCACACATTTAGGGGGATGTTTGGTGGATAACTCTTCTTTCTCTCCAATAGAGGGTAAGAAACAGGTGTGTAATGGGAAGCTTGTGCAACTGGCCTCCCTCAGTACCCTTCAGAGCCTCCCCAGACCCAGCCCTACCTTTCCTTTCTTGAGAGCAGTGTAGACATCTTTATATTGCTGGTACTTCTCCAGCTCTGCCTTCACAAGCACCTGACGGATGTGCATGACCTCCTCCACTGTGAGAGCCAGACATTCCACGGGGTAACAGAACTCCTCCTGGAAGCCAAAAACCCCGTATTATTTCAAAGACAAAGGGCTTCTTCCAGAGTTCAACCTAGACAACCAGCCACCTGGTTAGTAACTCCAGAAACAGGGGGTTTCTCCCACCAAACTGGAATAGCACTGGCTCATTCATGGGCATCACATGAGTGCCAAACCACTGGAAGCTGTATAAATGTGATGTAAATGATCTTATGTTCAGCCTTCACAACGATGACAGTTTTCTTCATCTTTCCTCCTCAAATCACTTGACCCTTCTCTCTAGTTGTCTTTTATTGTGAACATTTTTTTCAAGCCAATCAACATTCAGATTTATAACTTGAAAGGGAAAATGTAATATGGTAGATGGCATTATTTTATGTATACTGTTTGAGGTATACATCAAATAATTTCTTTCAGACTTTGTGATGCCCAGAGTGGCCAAGGAAAGTTGTTAGTAGCCCATTCTAGCAAAAATTTTTATTCAGTGGTACCACATCTTGGTGCTCACATGATCAGAGTCACACCAAGACTACAAAAAGTTACATCAGCTCAGGCAGAAGAGTTCTTCTTTCTGCCCTAGAAAGTAACAGCAGCAATTTAAGCTTTACAGAATAATGCTCCAGTATCAAGCAGGTGAACTGGTTACCCAGTGTTGCATTAAAAATAGTAGAGACTCAAATAGAGAATTAACAGCACAACTTTTCACTTAAAAAATTTTGTATTTGTTCCATGTTGCAGCATTTAGGAGAATATTGAGTGCAAAACTCCTGAATTTGGTACCAGGGAATAAAAAGCACCAACCCAATTTGTAATTCAGCCCAGTAGTTGATTATACATTTCCAAAAGAAAGACAGAAACCTCTGTGGGAACTCCCATTGCTTAATGCTTAGTGAACCTTTTCAGTCAGCCCAGAGGGGCTACTGTGCAGTAATGACAATGACAGGCAATGCTCTCTGAATAAACGAAGGAAATTTCTCCTGCATACACAAAGACGTGGCTGACAGTTTGGAGATCTCGTTTACAAATTGAAGTGATGAATCGGATTAGTACGGAAATGCTCCATTTTCATGTACTCAGAGTTCTGTCTTTCCATCAGATTAAAAAGAAAATCCTTCTATATTGCAGATCTGGCAAACATTAGCATTTAGGAACCACCACATTTTTAAAAACTGTTGTCTTACCTATCTAGAAAGGGAACACAAAGAAACTTCACTCTGTTTAGGGTACCCCACAAAAGACTAGAATTGAGTTAACTTTGTTAGATTTGCCAGCTAAACCTTTGGGATATGGAAAACTAGTTTTCTGGAAAAAAACAAACTCTATCAAAAGCAGCTGCAATTTGCTCTGAGGTGTAAAACTGCACAGCCAAAACAAAGTATCTTCTGTTCCTTATGAGCAACTTTACAGCTAACCAGCAGCTCTCAGCATTTCGTTCTGGGTTCTTCCCATAGCAACTGCCTTGCTATGGGGAAGGCACGGCTGAAGGCTGGGGCGGCACGGGAGAGGAAGTGGGTGGGAAAGCGGGATGCACACAATGCCAGCAAAACCCCCCGAGTCCGCATCGTGGGAGACTGAGGGAAACTATCCGAGGTGAATGAGGCTGACTGAATGCTTGCAATCAACCAGAGCTTTAAGTCCTTTAGACAGACATTTCTTACTTGAAGCTCTTCCTTCCCCCTCATGAACGCCCATTCCTTTAATTTACAGAACGATGACGTCGGGGAATATTGCTCCTTTGAAGAAATTCTGCGGATCTGCTATAGGTGTAGAGCGCGTACTAGGGGAATAGTGTGGGCCTGTTGTCGTACCAATCGAAAATGAATACCATTAAAATAGAAATAGCCAGCAGGCAGCAGGGGAAACATAGAAAATATTCACATGTTTAAATGCTAATGTTTTAATTCCAGTGGTTACACAAGGACAACAAAATGTTAATGCAACATTAAATGAAAGATAAATAATCAGTTTTCAGAAAACTGCTTAGGGATTTTTTTCCCTTTTCAGAATATAAATAAGTACACAAGAAAATCTTTTTTTTCTACACTACCTCTAAGGCATTGAAGTTAATTAAATTTTGCTAAGCCCCGCCTAAACTTCATTGAACAATGATGCTTTGGAGTTACTGCTCAGACTTCCAAACCTGCACCCAAATTCAGCAGCTCCAAGTGAGAGTACTCTCTGGAATACTCACACGCGACAGAACATGGTAAAGACAAAATGTGGTTTGAATAGTCTTGATTTTCCAGAATTACACTCAATACTCTTTTTAATATTAAACACAAGCCAATATGCTTATTTTTAAAGGTGAAAAAAATATTATTTGCAAATACTATTTTGAACTTGAAGTGTCCGTGATCCTCTTGGAGACTGGCTTAACTCTGACTGTGCAATCATTTTATAAACACAGTACCTGAAAGTGTGTATGTATAATTTTTTTATGCAGGAAAAGCAGGTAGTAAGCATTGCATACCCATAATGTGCTTTGTAGGTCATTCTCAGTGTATACACACCTAATAGGTTCTTATGACTAACACATTTTCACTCTAATGTATTCCTTCTTCTCATTAAAGGATGTCACTAGACATTCAAATGAGTTGCATTAGTAAATTGCAAAATGAATGAGTGCCAGAGTGGCCTCTAAATTCTGCAATTCACAATTAGTCAGGGACTCTAAACTCTTGCTCCTTTTGCAGACTAAAAGTTTCTAAAAGGTCAGATGTGTATCTCAACTATAAACTCTCCTACAAGAGGTTTCACCCTTTCACTTATTGGTTGGGACAACAAAAAAAAGGAAAAATTAAATAATTAATGTTCAGTTAACATAAGAGTAAATTAATTACTTTTTATTTTCAGTGGATTTGCCTTTCCTGATAGGTGGGTATGAGCTATTCTGCAAGTTCTGATACATAAGTGTGCTGAGGACCAAAACAATATATGGGTTTTCAAGTAAAGCAGATTGCAAATGCCCTCCCATTCTATGTAGTGTACCTTGGGAGAAACATAAAACCTTATTCTTTTCAACATAGTCCAAGGATCACAATAGTTTTGCTGGATTTTTGCTGCAGGATCTTCATGTGCTGTAATATTTAAGGTCTGTCCCATTGATAATCTGGTGATGTTGCATTTTTAGTTTGCTGTCCTTTCCGAACTGATTTCTTTTCCCCGTGAGGTGATTGAAGACACACAAATATCCTACACACATTGAAATCAAAGTCAATCAGGTGCAATGTCCCAGCCTAAGCTGTAATTCTTGCCACAGCTGAGGAAGTGCTCCCCTAGGAGGGAACATGCTGGTGAAGGTGATTTCCAAAGCCAGCAAAAAGAGGCAAACCTTTGTGGGTTTCCACCTGCTGGCCAAAGCTCTCTCACAGAGATAGTACATAGCCCCTGCCACCCCACACATGGCTGCTTCAACGGGATGAGAGCTGAGCAGAGAAGCTGTTTGCATAGTTGAAAAAAGTGGTCTGAAAGTCATCCTTGGAAATAAACTGGTTATCCTAGGAACCTGAACAATAGATAGGAAGCAGAGAAGCGAATGCTGTGTATAAATGAAACCATTAGCTTTGGTCCTCTGGGTCATGAAAAAAAAATAATGATAATAAAAATAATAATTAAAAAAGCAGACTGCAAAGGCACCCACACGTAAATCTCAGGACACTGAATTGCTCTCACTTAATCAAGCACCAAATCATCTCACTACAGCAACCACCAGGGCTGACCCCCCAAAAACACTGAGCCACCCTGCCTTTCCATGTACCACTGGCAGGGTGACATGTCAAAAGGACTGTGTTTGGCACTTTTCCAAGTTTGTTTCCCCTTCCCACCTACTTGGGCCTAACTACCTCTGTCTGATGAGATTCCAGCTCACAAAACCATCGTTAGTATGCAAGACAGAGCAGTTTCTTGCTAATCCTGCTAAGAGACTGTAGCAAACCCCTGCGGGCTGACACTGGCATTGACAGCTATTTGCTGACAAGGCCTCTTTCACCTTGGAGAGAAACCAGGGTCACAGGAGCTGGTGATAAGAAATGAAACTCCATCAATCCTGGAGGAAGGGATAAAGAAGTGTGAGGTCAAATAAAAAATAAATAATACTCTGCACTTATTGAGAAGCATTCACTCTGGGAATGGCAATTCCACAGGTGCAACATCTGGTGCAGCCTCTGGAAGAGGCTGGCATCCCTCTGGGAAGGAGAGAGCTGCAGAAAGCCAAAGCGTGGAACTGGGCCAGTGCCAGCATACCAGAACACATCTCCCAAAATGAAAAACAGGAGTGCTGGGGGAGGTGTCTGTTACACCCTAGAGGGCACTATTGCCAAGTTAAAGAATCAGCTCTCAAGGCGTCAAATAAAATAGGTTCTTGTTAACAGAACATCATTTCACTACCAGCTTCCTTCTTTTTCACTTCAAAGTCAAAACCAAGCTAGGTGACAGTTCTCTAGAGATTAAAAAAAAAACAAAAAAAAACACCAACAAAACACCAAAACTAACAAAAAATAATGCCCCTAAGCACAAAAGAAATTATAAAACCCTTCCCATCTGTTCCCAAATTAGCCTGACTTATCTAATGGCTTTTTCTCCCTTTTCCTTTAGTATTTTTCAGGGGGAATGGAATAATTTAATTGAGCTTTTCTGCAATGGTTTTATTTTTAATGTATTTTTCTAGGCATATGTCAATGAACAAACTGACAGAGTGAGAGTATGTATGTGGTCAAGAAGATCCTGGTAAGAACTTGGTTTACCTATTTAAAATAACAGCCTCCTATAAGATTTTAAGTTGCATGATCCTCTGAAATACACAAGATTAATATTACAATGTAGCACACTCAGATACACTAGAAGTGTGATGGAGTAAATGTCTCAGTATAACACAGGATGCTTTCTGCCATCCTCCCTTTGAACTATTTGTCTGTGAATGACACTGGGCTCACCAGAAAATAAAGTCTCGTTTTCCACATACAGTGAATGCAGCAGGAGGTGACAGAGCAACCCATTTTATGTGACAGTGACTTCAAACACATGCTGAAGGAGCCCTCCAGTATGGCTGTGCTCCAATACATCCTGCTCCAAGTTCACTTTGGCAGGAGATGTCCGCCTGCGCCGTGCATTTATCAACATGTTACTACCTGACCTGCCCCTGGAATGAGAAACTACATTCTGCTTGGAAGGATGTAATAAAATCCAGCAGACCTCTGAAAAGGAAAAGCCTGTTGTGGGAATATCTGAAGGTATTTTCCCTAGAACCTATCAGCTTCATCATCTAATAGGTAAAAGCCCATTGTGGGAATATTTGGAGGTATTTTCCCTAGAACAGATCAGCTTCATCATCTAATAGGTTTGGATCCCAGCTGTCACCTCTTGGACCAACAAAAATACTCTTCAAAGCCCTTTAATACCACTGCACTACAAGACAGGGCAAGTGAATATTCCCTTCCTTTCAAAATCCGGATGTGTTCATCGATTTCTCTATTCACCAGCACCTCATGGGGCACACCTTGAAACCCTGCTGGTAGGAAAAGAGACAAGGAACATACCCTGCATGAAATTACAATGCACTAATCAGTATGTCAGCATAAATGAACCAGGATTTCATACCCTTTGCTGTTTGTACTCTGCTGGAAAACAGTTCTCAATTAAAGCTAATTGATCAAATGCACTGTACTTTCTTTTCAAGCAGTAAAACAGGTTTTTGCCTCAGTAACTTCAACAGAGCAACACAGACAAACCGTGATTTGGATTACTGAAAGAGCTTTCGTATGTATAAACATTATCAGGCAAGTTCTTAGGGTGGGAAGAAAAGAAATCATTCAATTCATCCAGTTATTGGCTGCAATACTTCCAACTACTAAAAAAATTCCCCCAAATCCCAAAATAGATCCACTGCTTTGGAATTGTCTCTATTCAAGTGGAATATCAGTAAGGTGAAGTTCGTCTGTTTTGGTAACATTCTGAAACAAAAATCAAGACACGTGGTTTACCCGGAGTCCTAATCACAGTGCAAATGTTTTCTGAGGCACCTGTACCTGGGATTTTGGACAAATATGTTAGAGAGACAAAGTTCAAATCTTGATTTCAAAACACCTTTAGTAGCCAAAAGCTGTTTCTGAATTGAAGAGTTTTCTTTGGGTCATGTTCTAATCACACTGAAGCCAAGTTTTAATTTTCATTATACTCTTAGCATTCCTCTTTTTCTCTCTCCTACCACCCACTCCACTTACAAGTGACCTGGAGCTCTGTTTTGAAGGGGGTAGGAACTGTCTCACATTGGTTGGTGTTTCCTTTTCAATGGAGTGTCGTCTCTGAGGCGGCTGCCGTCTCTCGGGCTGCGGCGTAGACGATATGGGCAAGAACTTTGGAGGCACTAAGGATTCAACCAGTACAAAAAAGTTAGCTCTTCTACAAGAGACTGTTGGATAACATTGCTCAGTACTTAATCCAGCCACTGATTTGCTAGAATTCCTGCTACTGGTGGCTGAAGTTACATACCCATACTGAGGTGTTTCAGCATATTGTTCTCATTATTTCATGATCATACACAGAAAACACATGCACAGATTACACAGCTCATTACAAAACCTTCCAAATGAAACTGAAACACTTCAAACAAATTAAAAATATTGTTACACAGTAGAACCTGCAATAACTGTGCCTGAAAAAAAAAGGCCAGATCTTGCCCTTTTCCCAGTAAGTATTTTTGGGAAATATTGGTGATTGCTAAGTGTCTTTCTAACACTGCCACAGTGGCTGAGATGGAGGAAACTTTTAAATTGGTCTTAGGTTAGAACATGCTTCCATAGCAAAAAATTATTTTATGAGATGAGCATAGCTAAACTATCCCCTCCATTCACTTGTGACCTCCTCTACAGTCCTACAGAAACTTCAGGGATGAAAGCTGTTTCACAAAGATATCCACCCAGAGTGGAGGCTAATGCCTTCCATCTGTTTATCATACATGACCCATTCAGCAGGGTTCAGCTTTAGAAGTTTATTCCATTAAAAAGTCTCAGCTTCAGCTTTCCATGTAAGTGTGAGACAAAGGTCATAGCACAGAAGACAACAGAGGTGAGTAAAAGCAGCCACTGGGCTCTCTCATAACTCACTCTTTCTGCTGCTGGTGCCTTCTTGAGAGGGGTCTTCCACTTGTGAGGGGGAGATGCTGCTGCTGCTTCCTGACTGGTGCACTGATTCCTCCTGTGTGGCAAAAGGGAAAGAAACAGAAATCTTCAGGGACTGTTTTTAGTTCTTCTACTGCTTTTTAGCACACAGAAAACACAAACTATCAAAGATATTTTGGACCATTCAGTCACTCAAAGTCCTAGAAGTCTTGAGAAAAACATTGACTCTGCACAGGACTGAGCAAACAGAATTTTCAGTGCTCAGTTTTTTTAGAAAGTGAAATAAATGGTACATAATTTGAATTCAGCGTGTTTAACTACTGCATGAAAGAACAAGATCAGGAGAGAGGTGCATGAACCCACTGTAAACTATTAATTTTCCTTGTTGTATTTAAAGACTTCTAGGGATTTGCAGCTACAGCAGATATGTTAACACAGCTTTATATCTCACACTAACAAGGAATTAGCACTTAGATTTCTCTGGCCTCCAAAGGAAGGAGAGCCACTCACACAAGTGGCTCAGGTGAAGAGAAATTAAACTGAATTTGACTGCACTGTTCCCTAATTCTTGATCCTGGTGTGTTTTTCCTTTCTTCTGTATTTAAAAGAAATCTCATTCACTGTATCTGCATGCTTCTTCTCAACAGCCAGGGGCAATTCCTGTGAAAGTGAAATGGGCATTGACTAAACACCTCTCAGCTATCTAAAGATTTATACCACCCAAATTATTAAATCCTTTGCTGTCACCTAAAGCCTGTCTTCAGCCACCCACTACCAGCAAAGAAAGAGTTCATCACAGAAGCCTCCCAAATGAAGAGTGCTGAACGCTCTTCACCTCTAATGTGAATGCTTTCAACCAAAAAGACTTAACATCATTTAGGCTGTCAAGATTTACAGATCAAACAAGTGACCTGCCCTAAAATCCACCAAGTGGCTAAGCTTCTCTCTCACAGATTTCCTTAGCTGAAAATCTCCACTGGCAGAAAGATTGCCTTCTTTGGTAACAGCAAGTCAGAAAGAAAAGCTGGCAGGATCACCTCAGTGAGCACCACACATCACAGGACACAGGCCTCTACAAATTCCCAGCAGGTGATCTGTCCTTTAGGCTTAGCCCAAGGGTAGGTGTTGTATGTGAGGAAACTGTTCCCACCTATTTGCCACAACACAGTACTCTGCAAGGGATCTTACACCAGCCCACATCCCAAAACAGTATATTCACTTTAACATTTCAATTGAGACCCCACAAAACACTTGTGATGCGAAGCTTGTAAGGAAGCTTGAGCAGCACACTGAGCTACATCAGCTGTTTTACCTGCAGAAACCAGCACAGTTCAGCTACAGAGCTGGCTAGGACAGCTCTGCATATTGCTGCATGGTTGCCTTAAAAGACCAATGGAGAACCTCCATGACAATTGGATACACTGTCCTATAGAAGGCGTGCAAGAGTGTTCACAAGCCTAGAGTAAAATATTTACATTTTGAGAAAGAGAACAGCCCTGAACAAAGGGAACTACTCAACTTTTCATTTTTTAGAAGTCAGATTGTTCTGAGTGGATGACAAGTTCACCACTGCCGGAGAAGCTAACGAGCTAAGATGAAGAACTAAGCAAGCTCTTCTGCTATTCTAAAGAATGAACTTTTGGAGCCAGTGGCTAAGTATAAAAAATATTAAGTATAAACCAAGACATGGAAAACAGAAGCCAGGAGGAAATTAAATTGGACGTAAAATCCTACTTAGACAACAGGTACTCAAGGTTAGTAATTTCAAATTACTACTTCTGTGCACAAACACATGCACTGACAATGCTATTTCTGTCCTACAATTTCTGAAACATGGAGGGCTTTCTTTTGAGAATGAAATCTTGTGTAGGAAGTCCTGATGAACTACTGCATGAATTCCTCCATATCTATACAGCAACTGTTGATTATTATGTTAGACTATCTG
>VYZP01038647.1:297-11058 GCA_013400635.1 Hypocryptadius cinnamomeus | reverse complement strand
ACATTTTACATGAGGTTGGATCAAACCCAACATCCAGGACTCTGCAGTTTTCCAGAGTGTCAAACAATTAGAATTTTACAGTTACTGAGAAAGCTGCAGCTTAAAACATCTAAATATATTACAGACACAATCTGTGGCCAGATAGCTGTAGCTTCATTAGGAAGAGACAATTTTTTAATCTGTACCAAAAGTTACTATTAGATTACAACTTGTCTTGGCCACACAAAGCAAAATGGCACTTCCTGTTCCACGCCCCCTGGAATCTGTGATTTTAGTGGTGATGCAGAAAAAGCAAGGACAGAAGGAAGGAAGAATTTATACAATATTCATCCTTGATAGAAAATGGGCATAGGGCTGTATCAGACCTTGCTTTTCACCTCTGCCTGGCTACACTGAATATTGGGACACAGCCTGCATTGCAACACTGATGAAAGAACAAAGGGGACGCATGGGGAAGAAAATGCATCTGCATCACAGCTCATTTGGAGGTCCACAGCTCAGCAGTGCAGGTATTTCCAGCCTGTAATTTAGGGCACAACACAGTAATAATTTCACTCCCAGTGAGTAACCCCAAGTAGGTTAAGCCCAACTCAAAGTGCAGACAAAGAGGTGGCCAAGTCATTTACAGGCAATCAGAACGACACATACACTCTTCTCTGTGTTACATACAAAGTAGAAGTCAGGGAAGAAACAAAACATTTGGACAGAGTGATCTTCACTCTCTTCCAATGTCCTATGTCCTTCACCACCTTGAAAAACTTCACCCAAACTCCCTTCAGTTTATTTTCACTACCTTAGCACTCTTCCTGAGCCCAACCAGTATTCTGCTGAGCATCTTTATCATCTTAGTTGCTTCACCAGCTATTTCTATTGACTCAAACTAGTCCAGCATCTGTTCTCTGTGACAGCTCAATGTGGTTGATTTATTTTCAATTTATCTTTTGCTGTATGTTCCAGAGCTTGTTCCATACCACTTTGCTTGCCTACACAGTATTCTCTAATCAATAGTCATGTTCAGATGTTTTATTTTTCCCTTCTACAAGAAGCAGTTCACATTTCCCATTACACAATTTTCTTTCACTGACTTCTGCTCATTTTCCTGTGTGAAATAGCATGATGCTTCAGGATACACAGAGGTACAGGCTGTAAGACCCAACTGTCACTGACAGATCTTAGTATTCCTGTATCCTGCCCAGCTTCATTCATATTAACAAACCACATATAGCCTCTATTGTAATTTTAAAGACTTATGAGTGATCTCAGAATGCAAATCTCTTCTGCTTTCAGAACAGATGCATTAAATTATGCACCCACACAAGTCACCCACAGGATAACCCCAAAGAGGGCCAACCTTTCACAGATCAGAAAGTATGCAAAGAGATAAATTTCTCCCCACATATATTTCTTCCCAGCCTCCTATCTTTCAGCATAGACGCCTTTGTAACCACCCTGTCAGGAAACCCCTCCTTTCCCATTTACAAGAGAGAAAAAGAGTCAGGGAAGACTGCTTTCCCCAGGCTAAAATTATCCTCTGTGAATAAAGCCTGCCTGCATGTGCTTTCCAGACAGCTTAACTTTCAGAAAGGTCCAAACTCAATTAATAACACTACTGGTCCAGAAGACAAAGCTCATTCTTGAGGATGCAATGTTGGTACTTCCCAAGGATCATATATAATGCAGCTTTGAAGCTAAAAAGCTTTTTTAAGGTTTTCTCCTTCTAATGCTTTTTTAAGTCTTAACTCTTCATTTAGAGTAGATGAATTCAAAATTATTTCTCCATCTGAGTGGTATTTCTTTGTCCCTATCTGTGAAACATTTTTGGGGTGTTCGTTCCCAATCTTATATAGCAAATTAATGCACTGACATTTGCACCAAACTGCAACCCCTCTGGCACAGCTGCTGCTCTTTATTTAACAGCTTTTATGGTGAGGCTAGCCCCACATCTGAGTCCTTTAGCAGCTACTGCATGAGTGCCAAAAGGGTGCTGTGTACTTTCCTAAATTCCCAAAAGCATAATTGCTACAAACACACTGTGGACAGATACTGGGCATTTAGGAAAGTAAGTAATGGCCAAAATTACCATTTAATCTTTCAAAAGAGCATTCTCCTTTTTGGGGTCTGATCTAGTATTTTTGAAGTTCCGTGGGCTGACAAAGCAGCCATGGAAAATTCGGATTGTAATTTGCACAGTCACTTCTCATCTGATCAGTTCAGCAAACTAAGAAGCAAGACTCAGTTCTGACAAATTGAGAATCAAGTTGTGTCCTGATTTTTTACCTCTGAATCTGAGCTGTCAAGTTCAGCCAACGTGGGAGCCTTAAGGAGTCTCTTGCGTTGCACTGTCACTTGTGTGGCCCCGTTCTGCTTTCCTTGGGGTGCTGGGCTGCCGTTCACTACAGAGACATCCACTAATTTTCTTCCAGCCTCTGGCGTCGGTACATCTACCAGAAGAAACAGAACAATTGGTCTTTGCACCTGAAATGTATTTTGTCTTCTCAAACCTTACTCTTAAGGCAATACACACGAAAGGAAAAAAAAAATTATTGTGATAGTTGTATCTGTGCAATTATTTTACTTTTAGTGATTCACTGCTCAGACAATTACAGGCAATGGCTTGCAGTACAGAAGCAGTATGAAAGAATGAAAGCAGTGCAAAAAGCAGCATTGCATAATGCTAAAACCCAACCTCACACCAACACCAATCAGCTTTAAAAAAATTGCCTGCGTTAAACCCGAAAATATTCTTCCTTCAAAGTACAGTCTGTAATTAACTATGTAACAAGGACCAGAAGAATGCACAACCATATCTGGGCAAGTGGGTTTCCAGTGAATCTGAAGATAACACCACACAGAAATTAGGAGGTTTAGCATGGAGTAAACCCAGTTTTTCCTGTGAGGACAGAACTGCACTTTACTCTTCAGGATACAGAGAAGGAATGAAAATGAGGTAAATAATGAGTGCTCATCAAACACATGCACAACTCTTAGGCTTGCTTGGCCATTTGTATTAAAAACAGGTCTGTGAGGTCAGACCTTCATGGAACAGCAGAAACATGAGGCTCCAGTTCTATTTTCATCTATATAACTTTTACAAGGATGTAACTCCACTGAGCAAATTACTCAGGATTTCTGCCAGTGTGCAATGAAGATGCATCTTGGATAATGTAAGCTTTAGGTCTGCTGTGCTTAGCCTAGCTTAGCTTTAGACATTAAGATAATGACCTAGCCTTTGATATTTTAGGAGAGCTTAGAGTTTGGTCTGATAAATCAGTTTTATCCCTGTAAAAGTAAAAAGTACGGTATTCCAATCTGAAGAAAATTATGTTGGAGGGACAAGGAAGAGAAGCTTTTAATCTCCCGTCTGCATGTATGTCTAAGCAGCTGGTCTTTCTACAAATGTGTTTTTCTACTCATGTAATTATAGGACTCCTTCCCCAGCCTTGTAATAACAAGGTACCTCAAGGTATTATAAGGCTAGGGTAATGATGAGTAATTATTCCCATTTTTATACTTGGTGAAAAAAGGCACAGAAGGTCAAGTGACTTGTACCTTAGGTTACTGGGAGGATTATGACAGGGAAATTATATCACCCAGATATTCACAGTGCCAACAATGCAAGCACTCACACATCATTTGGAGTTACTTACACAGTTGCTCTGGTATAAACAGACACAGTCACTCCTGCTACAACACCATGTGCATGGATAAAGCCATCCTTGCACCAGGTAAATCAAAGTTACAGACTACAAAAAGAACAGCTACAGTAGTAGGTCTGTTTAACAACAGTCTCACCACAGCACCTATTGAAATAAACTAAGAAAAGGAATAAGTTAAATCAATATATATTTTAAAGAATTATCCAGGTTATTGTTAAATGCTGGAAACAGATCTAAAAAGGAGAGGGGGTGCATTATAGTTGCTATATAAATCATGTCTTCAACTGGGAGTATAAGAAAAGGCAATTATTTGGGCTATTAAAGTCATGGTGACATTCCAGGCCTATGAATCTGTGTACTACAGTGTTATTACTGCCTTCAGGTCCTTCCTACAAAGAGCTGTAATCAAAGCCTTAGACTCTCTAACCCTTACTTCCTATCTTCAAAGGCTTTGCTAATGGGTGTCCTGACTACCACAATGGCTTATAGGTCATGGGTTTTCTTCCTCCTAGATTTCTGTGGGTACAGCATGGGCGTCCCCCACATCAAATGCATTCCTGCTCTCACAGCAGCTCAACACAATTCCAGAAAGGGACAGCAGGAAAACAAAACCCAAACTGCCTCCCCTCCCTGCTGCCAGTGACACTTCTTGAGACCTCATAACTAGCTGGCATGTAGTGGATTGAAGAAGTTCTGAGTTTCCCAAATGAGCAAGAAAAACCTTTGATTTGTCTTTGGATGGCACAGGGCGGTTCCTGAACAGACTGTCCAAGGAAGGAGCCCCAGCACCACCCACACAACAGCCAGAGGTGGTGTCCCTTCTCCCCTAAACCTCCTGGGTGGGGACTCCCCTGCCTGATGGCAGGGAGGGTGAAGAATGGCCTGTAAGCACTGCTGGACCCACTGGGAGTCCCAGTGGACTGATGGGAAGGCCAACAGCGCTGCCCTCCTGCCAAAATGTAAAACACACAAGAGGCCTGGGGAAAGGAAAAAGGGGGGACACCACCAGACACCCCCTACGGCAGGTGATGAAACGTGTTTTCACATCAAAACATTGTTTTCTGGTGGTCTTTGTTTGTTTGCTTGCTTTTTTTTTTCCCCTAGGAATTCAGGCCCAATTTCTTGAGGCCTCAGAATGCAACTCTCTGGTCCATTTTGAAAGTAATTTACGTAGCCAGTCACAATCTAGGAAGCATAAACCAGCTGTTATTTAAAGTCAGGCACATATGAGTTGTTGATACATATTGCTGAGTTGCTCATATGTTGATTCAAATGTTCTTGAAATACCAAAGAAATTTTAGGTGAATCAAGAAGACAATCCATCATAGTTTTCAAGGTTTCTTCAGTAGGAAATGTGATTTATCACCATTCTTTCCTCTGGAGAAAAAAAAACCAGGGAGTTTTTGCAACTTGCAAGCACTAAAGAATAATAATAAAAAAAGAATAAAATTAGAAACAGTCCAATCTATAAAATCTATTTGATCAATCGAGTTCAATTTATCATTCGTGCACTTACAGTACTGGATTTATGTGAATAAATGGATTATCATAATTTAAGGAAAGGATCATGAAATATTGAAATGTTTCCACTCAAATGTTGAAACATTTTAGTTTCAATAAACAGATTTCAAGAAAAAAATCCTTGTTCTAAAATTAAAACCAGAATCTGTTAGCAGACATAGACCAAAAAATGATTAGTTTGTTTAAGCTGTTTTAGTGATCTGTTTGGACAACAGAAACATTCACAGGTGACGAATAATCGTACACTGTCATAAACAAGATAAAATTATTTAGGATAAACAAGTCAGAAGCAACAAATATACTAAATCTTATAAATATGAACATGACAGAAGAAATCAGTGGATGATTCTTTGAAACAAAACTTAGATTTATTTTTAAAAAAATGGAGAGTAGTTTATAATTTCTAGGTTCATAAAACACTTAAACGTTTTGAAGATGATTTCAATGACATTTAAAAAGGCTGGTGTGAGTAATAGCCTGGGGTTAAGAATTTATTAGAGTCAGACACACTGGAGGAGTGTCATTTCTCTGTGTTTTCAGGCAGCAAGTACAGTGAACAGTACCTAAAAATTGGATGACTGTGCTTGGTTTCTTTTGAGATTTTCTCTAAGCTTTCATTACAACTGGCAAATGAAAGAAGGCAAGGTCTTGATTTGATTACTTGATCATTGTGTTGGGCTTCCCTGACCAGCCTTAGGAAGGGGGAGACCAAAAAACCCACTGTAGGATAATATGAAAGGTTCCTTTATTTACATGTAAGATTATGTCTCGTGAAACAAGGAATTAAGCAGACCACAAATTACATGCAAACCTCAGCAGTCATGTAACCATATGCTGTCTGCTTCCTAACCAGCTCTCCTTGGCCAAGAGTGATGACAGAAACCTGAATTTTCTTCTATACAGGAAATGTACTCCTTGGGATTATAATTTTTTACACTGAATTTTAAAAAAGGCCAAGATGGATTTGCAGAATCATTACACGTTTGCTTTTTGCTGCCTATTACGTCAATAATATGGTGGAACATATTACATAATGAGTAAAAGTAACAGAGATGTGCTCATTTCAGTGGACTTCAGATGCTGAATTCAAACCTGAGAACTAATAAATCAGTCTTTTGCTGTGTTTGCATCCCATGTATCACTGTGTTATGTAAACTAAAAAGTTTACAAAGACCTGGTGGAGCTCCTGCCTCCCACTGGTCTGAGACAGACATAATCTAAGAGTAATAATCCCCATGAAATTTGGTGTTACATGCTCCAGTTTCCTCTTCCCTCCCTGCATACCTCCCAGTTCCCCCCTTCCCCCAAAATGTACAAACTGTTTCTGAAATAACAACTTCAAAGCAGCAATGCACACAGCTTTGAGGTAAGAATTGGAGTGTTAAGAGTGGCAATGACTGATCTTTTGAGCTGCATTCACCACTGCATTGAAATGAAGCTGCTTTTCAGCTATTCTTCTATTAGAGGAAGTGGGTAATGACTGCCCTGGTCCCCAGTTGTTATCTGAGTACCTCTCAGGTAACTCACTACAGGTGGCTACCACTTGCTCCTTCTATTCTACCAGAAGGAAAAAGCAGTGTAAAAGGAGACCCCAGGAGCCCCTCCTCTCCTCTTCAGGAGAACAGCAGGCAGATGTGTGGAGCTGAGCACTGTGACACACCAACTACACTGGCTTGGTGCCAGCAAAAGTCTTCTCAGGATTCTGCATCCTCCCCATCGCAGGCAGCATGAATAATAGAAACCTGCACCCGTCCTTTAGCACTTAGCAGGAAACACTTCTCTTTTTCAGCTGGTTTGTGGGGTTTTTGTGACAGCAATTCCATCAAGCAGAGTGCAATGAAAGCAGTGAAAAAGCAAGTGTGTGCAAGCAGTGATGAAAGCACAGCACAGCCTCTCTGCCTCTAAAAGAATGAAAGAAGTAAAAGCACACAAAGCAACAGCATCCAAAATTACTGCTTATCTGCTTACTATCAATATCCCAACCCATCTAATTCACTTGTACTGCTCACCTGGAGTCTCACATCTACCTAACTGCAATGCTTTAATCATCCTGAATTTACTTCTAAGGACACTTTATCAGATCACTCAGTCACGCCATATGATGCTACTTGCTGAGAACCACATGACTTGCTAAAACAAAACCAATCACATTTGGGAGATGGATAAAGAAACCAGGAAGAGTTCTTCGGTGGTCAGTCAAAAACAGCAAATCCAAGTACAGTACAGATTTTTAAGGCTACTTCTTCAAAATAAAAACATTATGGTTATGAATTAATGGATTACAAAATATTGTTTGGATTTAAACAAATGATGATGTCTCAGAATTCTTACAAATGAAAGACAAAAGAAGAAGCAGACAGACACACATAGAAAGACAGATCTGAACATTTCCCTTTAGCTGATAACTGGCATATTCAGTTTTATCTCCTTAAAACTAGAACTTTCAGCACATCTGAAAGTAGCAATACTTTTTGAAAACGTAAGTTTGCCTGTTTATGCTTCTATCTGAGGCCCTGGGGACCCTGCAGCTTTCAGTGGAGTAAAATATGATGCCATGTACATATGTAATCTGAATCCCAGCAGACAGCTGTAGTAGCTGCACCATACACCACAGTGTAAGGTTTCACAAAAAGGCTGGAGTGGCATTAACAGCTTGTCACCACCTCTGACAGCAGAGCCTGATCCTTCCTCTCTTCTACCCCTGCTCATCAGCTGCCCTCCTCAGCCAGCTCTCTGATCATCTGATCAGATAGTAGGCAGGTTTCAATCACTAAAAGAGCAGAAGAACAACCTGGTAAAAAAATATTTAAAATATTTGTTCCTGGGTTACAGGAGTTTAACATGGTCTTCTTGTGAATAAATGAGCAGGACTGACACAGAGAAGGGGGAGAATCACATGCTTGGAGGGGAGCCTGGGGAGGAAGGGAGCAGTGAGAGTCCCTCCTCCCCTCTCACAGTGGCAAGCTGTTTCCTTGGCTCAGTTAGAACAGGGAGCCACGTTCACAGATATGTCACTTGTGAACTATGTTCCCATATTACATAAATGCTGTATTTTTAGGTTATAGTAATAAAAAAAACTTCTATGTGGCCTTTCTAGTTCACAATATGCCAGCATTTCAGTCAGATGATGCCTTTCTGTGGGGAAAATAACCAGATGAGGCTAAAGGATGCATGGAAAAACTGAGGATGTGAACTGTGCTGAAGTCCTAGATGAGATGTTTCTATCTGTAACTCAGAGGAAGGAGGGGAGGTGGTACAAAGAGCATGGATTTATTTGGAGACTTTATAGAGAGCCACCTAGGGGAAATCAGGTAAGAGCTAGCTATCTCCTCTACTAACAAACCTTTGAGCCTGATCTTGAATATTTCCAACATCAATGATGGAAATTTTGGGCCTGATCATCCTGGAAAGTTAGTGTATAATGAGGAAGGAATTCATTATTTTCTGGCTACTAGGTTATCTGACACTGCAGTATCCAACAGGTTCATACAGCTGCTGCATGTCCTAACTAATGGCTCACGAGAGGAAACCTGAAAATTTATATTAGATAGTTGATGAAGGGTCACCTTTTGGATCCTCTATTACCAGCAAACCTTATTTTGCTAACAAGTAAAGAAAGAAGGTTTAGCCCTTTTATTGGTGAATGTCTTTGATTTCATACCTCACAAAGCTTTCACTGTAAAGACACTGCAGAACTAACAGTTTCTTTCTAGATCAATATACATAGGTATATTTCATTTAATCTAGAAAGGTAGATGAGTTCAAAGCTAGTTTTAGGATCCTGGTGAGAAATGAAGTACTGCAAAAGATGGCCTAGTCAAAAAGTGAGTGCAAAGAAACAGAAGTCAGATTTATCAACAAATAAATCAGACTTGAAGGCGATGCTGAACTCTGCAATCATTTTAAGAGTCTGGAATAGCTCTGGACCACCTTATTTTTTTTTATTTATTTAAGGAGAAATGCAGCACTCTGGTGAATACACTCTCAGGTGAAATGCAGATGTTTCCTGAACCTAGGCATCCTTTTGTGGCAAGGGAAACATAAGTATTAATAACTAATTTATCTAAATTTTTTATTTTCACTGACCATATCTTGGAAGAATCCCTTCAAGTTTCTTTCTTAGATGGGAATTCAACAAACAGATGGAACAAATTTCACAATAAGCACAACAACCACGTCAGGTGGTGCAGCACATTTTACCTGACAAGTCAAAACTGTAAGACATGCTAAGTGGCCGCATTGCTGTAAAAAAAGAAACAAACACAACAAAAAAAGAAAATGATTCAGCTCTTAGAAAAGCAGAGGGATAACGAAAACAAAATATTAACTCCACTTGAGACATTTTGGACTCTCTTGCTTAAATCCAAAATGCGTCAGACATACTACTGCTTTACTGTAGTAAAGCTCAAAGTCTGAAAACTACAGTAGCATAAATGGGACTTGCAAACAGAGCAATTATATTAATAGTAAATTAAGATTTTTGGAATTCAATAAATCAAATATCAAAACAAGAGACAAATATCTAAAAAATCGAATACTTCAAAGTAAAATCACCACAAAAAAGAAAAGGAAAAAGAGAAAGAGAGAGAGAGAGAGAAAGGAGAGAAAGAGCTGGAAAAAAATTTGAAAGCACAAAGCCACATTTCACACAAGTTTCAGTGACCTGAAATAAAGATATTTCTAATTTTTTTAAGCATAATCTCCAATGATTATAATTAAACTAATAAAGAGAGACACCCAAGCTAAGCTTGCGCAGTAGAGCAATCCTCCTTGAAGAGGATGGAAAAAAAGGCCAAACAAAATCTGATTTGTGCTGATTCCTGTTCTTTTAAAAAAACCTTAGGTGCACTTAGCCTTTAAAATGCATCCATAATATTATTCTCTTCTTCCTGGGCCTCTGATGATTTTATTGTTAGATAAGAAAGTGGTCAGATGTTCTTAATTTCTGGAAAGACCGATCCATATTTCCAATTAAACAGTGTATTCAGGGAGCAGACACTCAAAATATTCTTCAGCTGAAAAGAAAATTTCAGTGCACTAATCCAGATAAGAAGGCCAAGCCCAGTGACAAGAATGTGCAAAAATGCATCAAAATTGAAATCAGCTTATGTGTCTTCCTTGACAGGTGATCAATCTGCAAGCTGGTAGAAAGCCTGTCAGACACACATACCACTGCCCTAAAAGATGTTTATAAAAAGGTTGTACTGGGACAAGTTTTGCTCATGAGAATAATTTAAAGTGGTGCATGCAGTAGGTGGCTGACTCAGAGCTAAATCTGGGAGTCAGGGAACCTTTTCTGTATTCATTAACTAGAAACTATCCATAGGTAATAGCTACAGCAACAGTACCAAAATTTCTGACCATACTTAGTAAAGGCACATACTTCTTAAAGCAGAAGGGTGTTTATCACCTGATGCTGAGACACTGATAAAACCTGCACATGAAACAAAGTTTTCTCCAAGCTCCATTAGCTCCACTTGCTTGAGTCACAAACCCATGGTTTTAATTAAAAGCACAGGCACCTCAAGGCTGTGCTTGTCTCGATGGCTTACGCTGACGATTTTATGGGGTCATTTGAAAGCTC